>JAQQSB010001574.1:0-18234 GCA_029721515.1 Synanceia verrucosa | reverse complement strand
CCCAATCATCAAACAATTTTGTGGTCTCAGAAAGAACCCGGCCCCTCTGCCTTTCATTGATGAAGGGCTTCTTGGCGTGTTCTGTGTGACTTCAAACCAGCTTCAAGTCGGTTTCAACTGTCCTTGCCGAGCAAGTCACATTCTCGACAGTGCCCACTCATTTTTAAGGTCCCTGGAGGTCTGACACGATTCCTGACACAGGAACGGATGAGTGCACGGTCATCTCTGGGTAGAGAGCTTCCTGCCACGCCAGGTAGCAATTTGGTAGTGCCATGTTCAGCTTGTTTTTTTTGTTGGAATGAACGGCTGTCTTGGAGATCTTCAGTTTTTGCTACCTGTCTCTCACTCATGCCAGTTTCAGCAGTGCCAAGATGGCTGCCTTTGTTGCTTCACATAATTCTTTTGTTTTAGGCATTATGTGAGAGCTGACAACTTCTGAGTTGTGCTACGGCTTGAATGTAAGCAGGAACCACTCTAGGCCTTTGCATGTGCAGTGCTGCTTGTGACATGAAATGGCCTCTTATATACCCTGGGAATCAATTAGCTTAAGAATGTCAAATAGGACATAAAGTATTATGTGACCAGCTGCATTTTTTGTTGTGTTCATTGTATTATACGTTTAGTGGTACCAGATATTAGAATGAACAAGAAATTGAAGAAAACAAGGGTGAGTCTAATAATTTTTTCATGACTGTATTAGTTTTGTTGCGTATTTAACTAAGAATTTAAATTTGAGATTTATTAACAAAGCAAAACTGTCTATGTCCCAGTAGAATAGAAGAATAAGTAATACTAGCATAACAAATATTTATAATATGTACTAAATGCAATGGAATAAAATATGTATAGGCTATTGTAATTGCAGAAATGATCTGTTAAATAAATACACTTATCAGATGAATGAAAAGTGTTTCTAGTGGAAAAGGCAGTGAAAATTTGTCTGTACAAAGGGACAGTTCATGAAAACAGTGACAACAATGACAGTGATGGTGTGAATCCAGATTTTATTAACATCAGCCAGTGATGCTGATGTTGTAGACTTTATTGCTGATGGTATGAATGACCTGTGGTAGCGGTCCTTTGCAAAGTGGAAGTCTGAGTCTGCAGCTGAAGGAGCTGCTTAAAGCTTCCACAGTTCCAACAGGGTGAGAGGGGTTGTCCATGATGGATGTGAGGTTATCTAACATCCTCCTCTCATCCACCACCTCTTGGAGTCCAGGACAGAGCTGGTCTGCACAGTCTTAAGGAGTCTGGAGCTGATGCCGTTGGGGCCTGTGGCCTTTCTTCAGCTCACTTCTCACCTGGTCAGCTGTAATGGAGATGGTGGTGGTTGTGGTGGTGATGGAGGAGGATGAGGTGAGGTGGTGGTGTTGGTGGCAGAGGGCTGAGGTGTTGCGAGGAAAGAGCTGGCTGGTTGGTGATGAGTGGGTGGAGGAGTGGGAGCAGAGTCTGTTTAAAAACAGATTTAGTTCTTGGTCCACTCCTGGTCTCCTTCAGCTCCTCTTATGGCGTCTGCTGTGACCAGAGATGGTTTTCAGACCTCTCCAGACATCCTGTGCATTCTGTGTCAAGTCATTTTCCATCTTGGTCCTGTAGCTGTCCTATAGCTTGCCCTCCTTTATCCTCTTCTTTTTGACAAGCTTTATTAGTATTCAACAATTATACATATAATTTAAAAAGGACAAACAGAACAGTTGTTACACTAACAATAACTCAACAAGAAAGAAAGAAAATAGCGTGGAGGACTTTAAATAAAAACACAAAATAAAGACCACAGATTGATAGTTTTCACTGCTTTTTTGTTTTTCAAGTCTGAGATAGAATTGATGTATTGTCTAGCTTCATTTTCAAAGATTATAAAAGAGGTTTGAATGACTAAATTTGGATTTGTGGATATGACATTTCTGAAGCAGTCCTCAGGGCCTCAGTGGCTTCCACTGACCATAGCTTCACACATCTGGGGTGGTGGGGTTGTTCTTCACCATAGGTATGTAAATGTACCAGTGCACATCAGGTTGTGATCTGAGCGACCCAGAGGGGGAGGGCGTGATTGTATGCATCCTTTGTGTTTGCACACACTGTCATCATGTAAACACACTGAGTAAGTCCAGAGTTATTATTATTGTCTCAGAGGGCAGTCCACATACTGGCAGAATGTGGGAGAGTGATGGTACATAAAGTACAGTATGAATTAGAATTAATCTAGTCAGAAATACACTTGGAGCTGACAGACAATGACATTTTAATCCTTAAATGCACCTTCAAAAAATGTATGTTAATATCCCTGAAAAGTCTGCATTTAAAATGAAGCTAAAGAAGTTATACATACTTTTTCTTTCATTTTATTCTTGCAAACTGGATTATTTATTTATTTAGTTTGTCGACTGGTATGTGAAATGCTAGCAGCATCATTAATTTCTATGCATTCAATTTTTTTCAATTATTTTTGTTCTTTTTTTATTATGAGAAAATTGTCTCTTCTGACTGTGCACCAGATGGCTGCAGCTGTAGGTGAAAGCCATCTGGTGCTGTTTGGGTTGTTATGGTATGCCTTTTTAAAGATGACTTCTAGCCCGTAAAGTTATTATTTAATTGACTGGTTCTTACATTATTGGCCTAGTTAAAAAAAGTAATTACAGGGTCAATAATCTAATAAAACATACATATGTTTCACAGTTCTGAGAAAAAAGTGTTTCTTGCAGTTTTGTTGCTCATAAATGATAGTTATAGGATGACATAGTTGTCATATTCATTCATCCATGGCGTGCACCACATGCATAGTTTCTCAAGCATAGTTTCTCTCAGGGTTAAACTTGTATGTATTGTGAGCCAGCAGCAGTCTATGTGACATTTTTATTAAAAGATCTTATATACCAAATGTTTCATTAAATTAGCAGTAATTATACAACTACTACAATTATGCAACCAGATAATACAATGTACTCCATCATCACTGGAAATAATTACTTTGAAATGAACAACGAACAGAGAATGTACAAAATAAAAATGGGTAGTACAGACTAAGCGAAAGTCAAAGATAATATATTATCAAAGTCCTGTACCAAAAGGTCTGAAACACATAATATACTACTTCATCCCTGTCAGACAGAACAGTTGCAGGACAATTGTAATAATTTACTGACAGAGAATAAGTTTTCTGCCCAAATCAATGCAAAAGTACACAGTAAAATTGGATGAAATTCAGCATGGTCTAGTCAGGCCCATCCTGAAGATATGTGCAGTGAGAAATCTCGTCACATTTCATAGATTTCCATAAATTGAAATATGGCAAATAATGCATCTGATGTACTGTACATATATTAGACCTATTATTTCAAAAAGTACACAGTAAAATTGGATGAAATTCAGCATGGTCTAGTCAGGCCATCCTGAAGATAATGAACACTGAACAAGAATTACAAAAAATAAATGGTAGTGCACTAGTAAGTCAAAAGATATTATTATCAAAGTCCGTACAAAAGGTGAAACACATAATATATACTTCATCCTGTAGACAGAACATTGCAGGACAATTTATAATTTACTAAGAAATAAGTTTCTGTAAATCAATCAAAAGTACACATAAATGGATGAAATTCAGCATGGTCGTAGTCAGGCCCATCCTGAAGATATGTGCAGTGAAATCTCTGTCACATTTCATAGATTTCCATAATTGAAATATGGCAAATAATGCATCTGATGTACTGTACATATATTAGACCTATTATTTCAAAAGTACACAGTAAATTGGATGAAATTCAGTTGGTCCTAGTCAGGCCCATCCTGAAGATATGTGCAGTGAGAACCCATGTCACCTTTTATGTATAGTTAATTTTATGTTAATATTCTATGATTATATTTTGTATTAGTATTTTGCATATTCATGAAAACGGATAAAATTCAGTATGTTTAAGGTTCATTGAAGGTCTGCAGACAATCAACGTCACTTATTGATTTCTTAATTTGTATGAAATATGGCAATATGGATCTTTTATACTATACAGTATAGTTACAATTTTGTATAGTAAACTTTCAATTAACAAACAGTCAACCATTGTAATCATCATTATCAATAGTAGTATTGGTAGCAGCAGTATGTTACATATTGCTGAAAAAATGCATATGTACCTTTAAGGACCTCAGCTCTCACATGCTGCATTTACCCTGTTATACGCAAGCGAATTCTGAATGGCAGCTCACTTTACCGTGATTACTTGTCAAGGATACTGAATAAAATCATAACAACAATAAAATAATCATAACGATTTCTTACGACTAACTGTAAATGATACTGAGTAAAGCTTCTACTAAACTGGCATTTATAATACATCATTCAATCACAAACAACTAAACAGTTAATAAATTTTTTAATCTACCTTTTTCCTGTCAGCTCTCAATTGTCATAACCACTTTCTACAACTGAACTTTAACAACTAAAATATGCATTTCCTACTGAAAATGTGTGGGAATACTGTCAGCTGAAGCTCGCTGCTCATGCTGAATGCTGCTAACTAACTAATCTGCTAATGCTGGGTTGAATGTTTTGGGAAGGTGAGTAGAATCAATTTTGAAAAAATATGAATGTATAATTTAATTCAATTTCAAAGTTGAATGTTGAAAATGTGGAAATTAATTTAAAAGTTGAATGTTGAAAATGTGTGAAATTAATATAAAAGTTGAATGTTGAAAATGTGTGATGTAGCATAAACCACACTTTTAGATATTAAAGCTGCAATCCATGATGCTGTTCAGAAACACTTTTGTTCTACTGGGTGAAATGCTCCTTCTACCCTGAGAGCAGTCAATACATGATGTGTTCAGAAAAGGAAGGAAGAATCAGACCTCTGTGGCAGCTACAGGACTGTAAAAACTCTGACCAATCAACTGACCTCAGGCGAGATGAGAGAACCAATCATGTGTCATCCTGCTCCCTGTCCCTCCCTCCTCCCGCTGTTGCTGGAAATATCAAACACACAGTTCATCTGCAGAAATACAGAGATAGCAGGAAATCCCTTCTGTAGGAACAATGTCAGGGAAAATGCAGCCAAAATACCACTTCAGTGTTACTTCTACGACTCATCATGCTAAACAGACAAGAGAAGAAAGGAGGAAGAGAAAGACTGAAAGACAAAACTCTGGATAAAGCTAAGAGGACAAACCAGAGTGAACATCAGTGGAACACTGAGACATCTGAAGGGACTGAAAAGTGATGCAGAAGTTACTTTAGTCCTGTTGGACAGGTAATTATTTGTTTAGCTTAGGGAGGAGTTATTATTTTCATGAAATATGTAATGTTTGCTAACTTAGCTACTGTTGTAAGCGTATTAGTCTGATGCTAACGTTAGCTTCTCTGTGGGTGTAAGCTGGTCGTAGGTGTGGCTTGTATTGAAGAGGTTATAGGATATGACATTTTGACCATATTGCACAGTCATAATCATCACTGTCTGCATTATAAAGGTGACAAAATACGTTGATATATTGGCTTTGAGCGGGACGTTTTACAGCTGTGGTGATGTAGCATAACAGCTCTCCTCTCCCTGCTGAATGCTACTGTTCAAGTTTGAAGGGTGGAGCTTTGGACGGAGCACTGATGGGAGGAGAGTGTGGAGGTAAGGGGAGGCTGAGAGGAGGTGCTACTTTCCAAATCTTGCTAGCTCTTTCAACTCATGAATTGGCTTTAATAAATGAATTATCAATTATCAATAATTAACAGAACTAACTATTAATTATTAATCAGCGATTTGCTCGTTGAATCAGGAACCATCTCTTTTTATCAAAGGTTTAAGCTTATTTGATCGATCAGTCGATATCATAAGATCATAAAACTCTGAAACAGAATTTTATGCATTTAGCTTCATATATGTGTGTGTGTGTGTGTGTGTGTGTAAATGTTAAGGGGAAAGGGGTTAATTCTTTTCTAGAGGTAATTCACTGTTACTGTTAAAAATTAAGTGGATATTTTAGTTTGACTGACACCAACTCAAGAATAGAAAAGGGCGAGCGTCCTACTTTGTGCAGGTTTCCTGGTTCCCGGCAGGTCAAAAAGGCAGCTTAGTGGGCTCTGGTGCTTCTGGATTCACAGTCCAGACTGGAGGTTAAGCCTGTCGGCAGGGTGGAGCAAGGCGAGCTGGGTTGTCGCTGATCAGCTGGCCTATTGGTCACGGAGGAGACCCGGTGCACATTGGTGGCGATGGCTGGGCTGACTGGCTTTGTGGCAGATGGTGTCGTGCATTAAAGGGGAAAAAATTTAAAATTTACCGTTTTCGGGAAAATTTTTTGTTTCCCCCAAGATTATTTTTTCCATAAATTTAAAATTTAATGCATTTTCTTTTAAATTGTATGAATTTGGGGGAAATTTTTTAAAAAGGTTTTAAAAGGATTAATTTTCCAGAAATATAAAAAAAGGAAAAAAACAAAAATTTTATAATTTTTTAAGACAATTTTAAACACGGGGTTGGGGGCATAAAGCCCCCCCCGTAAAATTTTTTAAAAGTTTAAGGAATTTACCTTTGGGTCCACTGAGGGGAATGGGGGGTAAAGGATAAATTTATTTTTAAAAATTTTCACTTTTAACTAAAATTTGACAAAAAATGTTTAAAAATTTAAAAAAAGGGAATCAAAATTAACCCTTTTTCTTTAAAAGGAAAACCAATTTTTTTATAAAAATTTCTTTTTATCATGTTTAAAAAGAAAAAACTCAATAAAACCTTTGTTTTAATTTTTTTTTTTTGGGGGAAAAACCATTTCCACAAAAAATTAAGGGGTTTTTTTCCCCCCCCTGTAAAAGGGCCGGGGTTTTGGTTTCCCTTTTCCCCTTCCCCTGGGTTCCTTAACCATCCAGATAAAAAACCCCGTGGGGGGGTGGAGGGCACGGGGTTTTGGGGTGTGGGGTGTGGGGAAAAAGGGAGAGAGAATTTGGGAGGGGCCTTTGAACTTTGGGTGGAAGGGTGTTTTGAATTTTTGAAATATTTTTTCTTTTAAAAAATGCAAGGAAAACAAAAGAAAAAAAAAGAAAGGAAAAAGGACTTTTTAAAAATTCCTATCGGAGAAAAAATTAAAACAGCAAAAAAAAACAAAGAGAAAGGGGAATAAAATTCAAAAAAAAAAACGGGAAAAAAAAACCCTAAAGACTTTTTAAAAACGGAAGGCCCCATTTTTTTAAATTTTCCCCGGGGGGAAACCCCTTTCCCCGACCTTTTTAACCCAAGGGGAAAATGAATTGAAAAACCCTATAGGAATTAATTTGGGGCACATATTCACATTTCCAAAACGGGTTTTCCCATATTAATTTTGTGTTAATATTTTTAAAAAATTTTCCTTTTCTTTTTCCCTGCTTTTGAATACTAAAGTATTTAAAAACTTTGGTTTTAACCAATCCCTTGTTTATTTTTGGGAAAACCACGCCATAAACCGGAAAAATTAAAAAGAATTATAAAGGAAACCCCTTCACCCTTTGGGGTAAGGGAAAATAAAAAGAAAATTTTTTTAAAAAACTAAAGTAACTAAAAACGGGGAAGGGATCCACCTTTTTTTGGAAAAGTTTTTCCCAAAAAGGAAGAAAAAAAAAATCAAAATTTTGAGAAAAAAATTAAACATCTTGAAGAAGAAATGACAAAAAGGAACCTGGAAACAAAGGGGAGGAAAACAAACAGGCGTAAACTTGGAACCCCTGCAAAAAGCCCATTGCCGGTTGGAGGGGAACCCAGCCACAAAGAAACAACATGGTGAGATGGAAGGGGTGGGTGAAAAAAACATCCCCCATACTGGAAAAAATCTCCTGATGGTATTTTGAGGTTAAAACGGGCACACCACCCCTTAAAACCGGCCGGCCAGCCTAAAAAATTGGAGCAAACAAGAAAACGACCTGCCACGTTTAAAGGTTTCCCCACCTCTTCAACAAGCACACCAGTTCAGGGGATCGGGCCCTGAAAAAAGGGTTGGTGGAAGATGAAGGAGTTGTCTTTTGACTACAGTGAAAATTAAAACTGAAAAGTGGGCAAAGGAAAAAAAGGACACTCACTTTGGTGGAGGTCACAAAAAAGGTTACTTTGCATCTGGTGTCCTGAGTGGGGAAACACCCGGGAAAGCCTTTGCCCGCGGTACCCAGCAGTCAAAAGCCCGATGCTGTAGCGGCTTGGGCCCCGACCCCAGTGTGGCAGCATATAAAAATCCAGTCCCCCCCACAGTAAAACATGCCCCTTTTGTCTGATGGGCCAACCCCAATACCACAAAAAGGGTTTTGTCTTAAACAACAACTTTTAGACTGATATTGATTGGTCAAAATTTTTTATAAACCCATCAGTAAAACATAAGAAAAAAAAATACCCCATATTTACACTCACTCCTGTCCTCACTTTCTGACTCCTCTCAACTTTCCCAACCTCTCTTCTTTCTCTCCCCCATCCCCAGGTCTCCTTCTTTTTGGCATCCACAGTGCCTTTCAAAAAAAGGGTTTCAAGTCTGTGACCGGGAAATTTTTACAGAGGCATCCCGGAAAAAGGGTGCTCCAGGCGGGCTTTTGGAGGGCACTGAAAAATTTTGCCCGACAGGCTGGTATATGGAGCGGCCCCTGCCTGTTTTTTTGAAAGCCTTGCTCCCAAACCTGTCAAACAAGTTGGTGAAACTCAAGGTGCTGAAGGGACATTGAAACATTTGGAGAGTTTTTATCCCCTAAAACAGTGCAGGGCACTCTGAAAATACATCAGGAAAAAGGTATCCCTCAGTAAACAATCAAATTTAAGTTTTTATTTGTTCATTAAATAAAGGGCCCAGCTTTACTCATATATTTTCTGTTTTTTTTTTTTTCAGTTTGTGCAACAGAACCGGGGAAGATCAAGTGGGGGATGTCTCTTTCTGTAAGCCTCCCATGTGATTGCTTGCCCCAAAGGGTCTTTTTCTCAAAGAAGGGGCGGAAAATAGGGACTCTTTGGAGTTGGGCAATGGGTGCTGTTAAAAGGGCGGATGCCCTTTCCTTTTTGTAAAAAGGTAGGAATTTTAGCTGTTAATTTCCCCAAGGTTTAAAAATTATTACTTTTGTAATGAGATGGTAATTTCTCTTCACCCATTTTTTTAGTCCCCTCGGAGGTGTGATGCTCTCCTGGCAGCGATATCACATTTGTTGTATATGGAAAATTTTTTGGATGGGCATGGTGATAACTTCCAAATTTTTTTTTCCTTCGGGAGCTTTGCCCGGTCTGCCCAAAAAAAAATTATAAATTTTTAACACTATTGGCTATTTTTAACTATTAATAGAACATGCATGAAAAAAAAAAAAGGTCTACCTTTCATACATTTTTAAATCATCAATTGAAAATGTGTGGGAATGAACTTTTATAAATTGACTCAAAAAAAAACATTAAAATGTTTAAAAAAAACAGGGTATTGATCTTCTTTTTAATTGAGAAGTTGGTTGAGACCCTCCCTTTACAAATTTGAAAAAAAAAAACCTTAAAAATTGACCTAAATTTTTTTAAAAGTTGGGACTTTTTGGTGAAATCCCCCAAACTGGGATAACTCCAGCCCCAAATACAGCTTACATTTGTTTATCAGCATTAATACTAAATTAATTTTTTGATACAATATGAACTGGGCAGGTTTTTTAAAAAATTAATTTTTAAAAAATTTTTTTAAAAAAAAGGGAAAATTTTTTTTTTTTTTAAAAAAGGGGGGTTTTTTTTTTTGTTTTTTTTTTCCCAAAAAAAAGTTTGTTTTTTTCTTTTTAAAAAAATTTTTTTTTTTTGGGGGTTTTTTTTTTTTTTTTTTTTAAAATTTTTTTTTTTTTTTTTTTTTTTTTGGGTTTTTTTTTTTTTTTTTGGTTTTTCCCCCCAAAAAATTTTTTTTTTCCCCCTTAAATTTTTTTTTAAAAAAAAAAAAAAAAAAAACCCCAAAAAAATTCCTTTCCCCCAAAAAAATTTTAAAAAAAAAAAAAATTAAAACCCCCCCAAAAAACCCCCTTTAATTTAAAAACCCCAAAAAAAAAAAAATTTTGTTTTTTTAAATTTTTAAAATTTTTTCCCCAAAGGTTTTTTTTGGAAAAAGAATTTAAAAATTTTTGGGGGGCCCGGGGGTTTTAAAATTTTGGTTTTTTAAAAATTTTTTAAAATTTTTTTTTTTTATTTTTTAAAATTTTTTTTGGGGGGGCCCCCTTTTTTGGGGGTTTTTTTTTTTTAAAAAAGGGGGGGTTTCCCCAATTTTAAATTTTTTAAAAAGGGGTTTTAAAAATTTTGGGCCTTTCCCCAAACCCCCCTTTTTTAAAAAAGGGGGGGTTTTTTTTTTTTGGGAAAAATTTTTTTTTTTTTCCCCCCTTTTTTTAAAGGAAAAAATTTTAAAAAAAGGTTTTTAAAAAAAAGTTTTTAAAAAAAATTTTAACCTTTTTCCCCTTTTTTTTAAAAAATTTTTTGGGGAAAAAAAAATCAAAAATTTTGGGAAAAAGGGGGGGGGGAAAAAAAAAAAAATTTTTAAAACCCCCAAAAAAATTTTTTTAAATTTTTAAAAAAAAAAAACAAAAAATTTTTTTTTGGTGCCCCTTTTTTTTTTTTTTTTGGGGGGGTTTTTTTTTAAAAAAATTTTTTTTTTTCCCCCCAAAAAAAAAAAAATTTTTTTTTAAAATTTTTTTTTCCCCCCCCCCCCCCGGGGTTTTTTTTTAAAAAAAAATTTTTTTTTTATTGGGGGGTTTTTGGGGAAAAAAAAGGGGCCAAATTTTTTTTTTGCCAAAAAAAGGGGGAAATTTTTTAAAAAAAAAAAAAGAAAACCCAAAAAAAAAAAAACCGGGGGGGGGAAAAAAAAAAAATTTTTTTAAAAAAAATTTTTTTTTTTTTAAAAAAAATAATTTTTTTTAAAAAATTTTTTTTTTTTTTAAAAAACCAAAGGGTTTTTTTTTGGGGGGGGGAAAAAATTTTTTTAAAAAAAAAATTTTTTTGTTTTTTTTTTTAAAAACAAAAGGGAAAAAAGGAAAACCCCCCCCCGTTAAATTCCCTTTTTGGGTTTTAAAAAAAAAAATAAAATTTTTTAAAAAAAAATTTTTTTTTAAAAAAACCTTTAAATTCCCCCCCTTTTTAAAAAAAAACCCGGGGTCCAACCCCAAATTTTCCCAAATTTTTTAAAAAAAACCGGGTAAAAAATTCAAAACCTTTTTTTTTACTTTCCCCAAATTCCAAAAAACCCCCCGGAAAGGGCCCCCCAAAAAAAATTTTTTTTAAAAAAAAAGTTTTTTTCCCCCCCCCCCCCGGGCCCCCGGGGGCTTAAAAAATTTTTGGGGTTTCCCCCCCCCTTTCCCCCTGTTTTTTTTTTTTAAAAAAAAACCCCCCCCCCGGCCCCTCCCCAAAAAAAAAAAACCCTTTTCCCCCCTTTTTTTTTTTTTTAATAAAAAAAACCCTTTTTTTTAAAATTTTGGCCCCTTTTTTTTCCCCCCCCCCGGGGTTTGGCCCCCCCTTTTCCTTTCCCTTTTTAAAAATAAAAAAAAAATTTCCCTTTTTAAAACCCCAAAAAATTTAAAAAAAAAAAAAAAGGGGGCCCCCTTTTTGGGAAAAAACCCCAAAAAAAAAAAGGTTTTTTCCTTTTCAAAAAAAATTTTTTTGCCCCTTTTTAGGGGTTTTTAAAAAGGGAAAAAACCCCCCCAATTTTTTTAAAAAATTCCGGGGAAACCCCCAAAATTTTTTTGGGGAAAATTTTTTTAAAAAAACCCCCTTTTTAAAAAATTTTTAATTTCGTTGGGGGTTTTCCCCAATTTTTTTTAAAAAATTTTTTTAAAAATTTTAACCCCCTTTTTTTAAAAAAATTTTAAAATTTTTGAACCCCAAAATTTTTTTTTTTAAAAAGGGGGGGGTTTTTTTTTTTTTTGGCCCCCCCTTTTTTTTCCCCCTTTTAAAATTTTTTTTTGGTTAAATTTCCCCCAAAAAAAAAAAAAAAAAAAAAGTTTTTTAAAAAATTTGGGGGGATTTTGGAAAGGGGGAAAAAAAAAAAATTTTTTAAAAACCCCCTTTTTCCCCCCCAAAAAAAGGGGGGGCCCCCCCCCGGGGGCCCCAAAAAATTAAAAAAACCTTTTTTTTTAAACCGGAACCCGGGGGGTTTTTTTTTTTTTTCCCCCAAACCCCCCCCCCAAAAACCCAAAAACCCCCCCCCCCCTTTTTTTCCCCCCCCTTAGGAATTGGGGGGGCCCGGAAAAAAAGGGGGGGCCCCAAAAAAATTTTAAAAAAAAGGGTTTTAAAGGGGTTTTTAAAATTTTCCCTCCCCCCCCGGGGGGGGGAAATTTTTTTCCTTTTCCAAAAAATTTTTAAAAAAATTTTTTCCTTTTGGGGGGGGGGGGGTTTAAAGGGGGGGAAAAAAAAGCCCCCTTTTTTTTTATTTTAAAAAAACCCCCCTTTTTTTAAAAAAAAAAAAATTTTTTCCTTTTGGGGGGGAATTCATTTTAAAGGGGGGCCCCTTTTTTAAAAAAAAAATTTTTTGGGGCCGGAAAACCCTTTTTTGGGGCCCCCGGGGGGGCCCCCCCCCGGGTTTTTGGAAAAAGGGGGGTTTGGGGGGGGTTTTTTTGGGGGGGGTTTTTTTTGGTTTTAAAAAGGGAAAATTTTTTTCCTTTTTAAAAATTTTTTAAAAAATGTTTCCCCGGGGTTTTTTTTTTTCCCCCGGGGTTTTTTTCCCCCCCCCCCCTTTTTTTTTTTTTTTCCCCGGGGGGGGGCCCCAAATTTTTTAAAAAAAAAGGGGGGGAAAAAAAATTTTTTTTTCTAAAAAAAAGGGGGTTTTTTTTAATTTTTTTGGGGGGAAAAAAATTTAAAATTTTTGGGGAAAAAAAAAAAAAAATTTAAAATTTTTTTTTTCCCCATTTAAAAATTTTTAAAAATTTAAAAAATTTTTTAAAAAAAAAAAACCCCAAAAAAAAGAAAACCCTTTTTGACTTTTTTAAAAAAAAATTTTTTTAAAAAAAAAAAAAAAGGGGTTTAAAAAAAGCCAAAAGTTTTTGGTTTTTAAAATTTTTTAAAAAAAAAAAAAAAAAAAAAGTTAATTGGCAAATTTAAATTGACCCTAGATGTGCGTGTGAGTGGTTGTGTGTCTCTATGTGTCCTATGATGAACTGGTGACTTATCCAGGGTGTACCCTGCCTTTCACCCTAAAGCCTGGTTTATGCAGCTACGGCGTAGACCCGATGCCGTCGTTGAGCATTCGAAGCTCTGCGTCGAGGGAACGCGTTGCTCTGCAATTCACCGCCAAGCTGCTAGGGGGGTGTGGCTGTGTCTTTGTCTGGCTTCTGGGGGCTCATATTGCATTCCTTGGTTTTCTTCCGACAGTAAACAATGACAACTGAGATACAGCGGGTGTTTCTGGAGATGGAGCTCATACAATTGAAAAAGAAATGCTGTTACTACAAATGTTGAAGCACAGAAGACGTTTGCGGAGGTGGTCTGTCCGACTATTCCGCTCCACCGCTCCACAAATAGCGGTGTTGTTGAGCTGCTGACCGGAAAAGCAACAGCCGGAAATTACCTTCTGAGCGGACCAATCACAGTCCTTGCCGTTCGCATCCCAACGCATTGACGCGACGCGTAGTCAGGATTTTTTGGAGGTGCACGTCAGGCTACAGCGTAGGGTCCACGTAGGGGTCCACGTCGACGCCGTAGCTACGCCGTCGCCGCGACGCAGAAGCATAAACCAGGCTTAAGACAGCTGGGATAGGCTCCAGCCGCGACTGAGAGCGGTGTCCTTTTCTCTGTTGGAGGCAGAAATCCTCATGGAGGTTTAGGAGGAGGTAAAGGACCAAATCAAAAGGAAAGAAAATACCACTACGGTTATAAAACAAGGAGAGAAAAAGAGGCAAAATACTACAAACCTCCTGAATATGTAACAAGAGCACAAATACACACTCAGTGCTCCATGAAACATCACAATTACAATTCAAATAGGACATTAACATCTCTGAAAACCTAGATTATCAGAACCAGGCGAAAATGTGAGTGAAACCACCTGAAGATGTGAGTAAATTGTGTAAATGTAACTCCATCAGTTATATATATATATATATATATATATCTATATATACATATACGTGACGTATATACATTATATACGTGCATTATATACGATATATATACGTACGTATATATACGTATATACGTCACGATATATATACATATGTATATAAACGCTGCACGCACAGTCATGGAAAAAAATTATTAGACCACCCTTGTTTTCTTCAATTTCTTGTTCATTCTAATATCTGGTACCACTAAACGTATAATACAATGAACACAACAAAAATGCAGCTGATCACATAATACTTTATGTCCTATTTGACATTCTTAAGCTTAATTGATTCCCAGGGTATATAAGAGGCCATTTCATGTCACAAGCAGCACTGCACATGCAAAGGCCTAGAGTGGTTTCCTGCTTACATTCAAGCATGTAGCACAACTCAGAAGTTGTCAGCTCTCACATAATGCCTAAAACAAAAGAATTATGTGAAGCAACAAAGGCAGCCATCTTGGCACTGCTGGAAATTGGCATGAGTGAGAGACAGGTAGCGCAAAAACTGAAGATCTCCAAGACAGCCGTTCATTCCAACAAAAAACAAGCTGAACATGGCACTACCAAATTGCTACCTGGCCGTGGCAGGAAACGTCTTTCTACCCCACGAGATGACCGTGCACTCATCCGTTCCTGTGTCAGGAATCGTCATCAGACCTCCAGGGACCTTAAAAATGAGTGGGCACTGTCGAGAAATGTGACTTGCTCGGCAAGGACAGTTCGAAACCGACTTGTTGAAGCTGGTTTGAAGTCACACAGAGCACGCAAGAAGCCCTTCATCAATGAAAGGCAGAGGAAGGCCCAGTTACTCTTTGCTCGAGACCACAAGGATTGGACTGTTGATGATTGGGCTAAGGTTCTCTTCAGTGATGAATCCAATTTTGAATTGATGCCCACTCCAGCCAACTTACTGGTTAGGAGGAAGCCTGGAGAAGCTTACAACCCAGACTGTCTTGCCCCTACAGTAAAACATGGGGGTGGATCAGTCATGATCTGGGGTTGTTTCAGTCTGAGTGGAACAGGGCAAATGCAATTGTGTGAAGGCCGAATGAACCAGGTCAAGTACAGGACTACCCTTGAAAACAGTCTTCTTCCATCAGCTGGAAAACTCTTTCCTGCCTCGAATGACTGGATTTTCCAACAAGACAATGCCCTTGCCACACGGCAAGGTCAGTTAAAGCCTGGATGGAGAACCACAACATTCGCACCATGCCTTGGCCTGCTCAATCACCAGATCTTAATCCAATTGAAAACCTGTGGAAAATCATTAAACTCAAAATGGAGAACCACAAGCCCAAAAACAAAGAAAATTTGTTTGAATTTGTCCAACAGGAATGGGCTGCTGTGACAGCAGAACAATGTCAGAAGCTGGTGGAGAGCATGCCAAGACGCATGGCTGCAGTCATCAAAAACAATGGTTATGCAATCAAGTATTAACTCTTGTGTGTATCATGAGTTTAAAGCAAACAGAAAAGAAAACATGGAATGCTTAAAAGTAGTGTTTTTGGCGGTACAATGCCATAGCTATTGATGTAAGAATTTAAGTAATTTTGGTTATTATCAAGAAAACCATGGAAAATGAATAATCCTTAGTTCTTAAATTAAACTCTCATGAGCTATTTTTGTTGTTATCATTATAATTGTCCAAACAAATGTACCTTTAGTTGAGCCAGGCATTAAAACTAACAAGAAATTGAAGAAAACAACGGTGGTCTAATAATTTTTTCCATGACTGTATATACGTATATATATATATATATATATATATATATATATATATGTGTATATACGTGTGTATATATATTTATATATATATATATATAAATCGATAGCAATATACAGCACATTAGACATCAATGTTAATGAAAAATATGCTTGATATAGCGATCAATATTTCCACAGAACTTTACTGCAATAAACTAATGTGACTCTCGCCAGCTGGATGTCGTTCACAGCAAGAAGGTACCGGGTTCGATTCCCGGCCCCGGGGCCTTACTGTGTTCTCCCCGTGTCTGTGTGGGTTCTCTCCGTGTACTCTGACTTCCTCCCACCATCCAAAAACATGCATGGGGATTAGGTTAATTGGTTAATTTAAATTGACCGTAGGTGTGAATGTGAGTGTGAGTGGTTGTCTGTCTCTCTGTGTCCTGTGATGACACTGGAGACTTGTCCAGGGTGTACCCTGCCTTCCACTCTAAGACAGCTGGGATAGGCTCCAGTCCCCAAATGCAGCTTACATGTTGATGTATCAGCATTAATACTCCAATAATATAATATATGATACAATATGAACTGGAGCAGGTACTTTAAAATTTGAGAAATTTTGTAGAACAGTGTTGTATTGACAGTTAACAGACCATTGGTGAAATGTGTTTTGGTAATAATAATAATAGCTGGTTAATGAGTGCTTTACTTTATGTATTTGTGTACTTACTTGATGCTGATAACTGATGGATCAGCCAGCTCAAAAGTTTTGTCTTCACTTTCTCAGGTGAAATGAGCAGCGTGTCTTCTGTTAAACACTTCAGTTGTGTTCCGTTCAGAATCAGAATCAGAATCAGAAAAAGATTTATTGCCAGGTATAGTTAACACAATACGAGGAATTTGTTCTGGTGGGTTGGTGCAACATAAATATAGAAAAAAAAAAAAAAACAACAAGATAAAGTAGAAGATACAAATATAAAATATGTAAAGTAAGACTGTAAAACAAGACTTGTGCAAAACAAGTAACAGTGTAACAGTGCAAGAAACAGAGCCACGGAATTAAAGTATTTTTTACAAGAATGTTTGGAGTGCAAGATATATGTTGATATTTACATTGATACAGGTTTTGAGTGAAACTTTATGGTGTGGATGTGCAGCATGACCAGCAACAGTGCCGGTGATGTGCATTCATGAAAACGTTAATGTAACATACAGTCTATGAGGAGGGGGTGTCAGCGGGGGACCTGGGCCTTGTTTATGAGGCCGGTGGCAGACGGGAAGAAACTGTTCTTGTGGCGTGAGGTTCTGGTCTTGATGGACCGAAGCCTCCTGCCGGAGGGTAATGATTGAAAGAGATTGTGTCCAGGGTGGGAGGGATCGGCCACAATCTTACCTGCATGTCTCAGAGTCCTGGAGGTGTACAGGTCCTGGAGGGGAGGCAGACTGCAGCCAATGACCTTCTCAGCAGAGCGGATGATACGCTGCAGTCTGCACTTGTCCTTGGCAGTAGCTGCAGCGTACCAGGTGGTGATGGAGGAGGTGAGGATGGACTCGATGATGGAGGTGTAGAAGTGCACCATCATCTTCACTGGCAGGTTGAACTTTCTCAGCTGTTGCAGGAAGTACATCCTCTGTTGGGCTTTTCTGGTGAGAGAGCTGATGTTCAGCTCCCACTTGAGGTCCTGGGTGATGATGGTGCCCAGGAAGCAGAAGGACTCCACAGTGACCACTGGAGAGTCTCTCAGTGTGATGGGGGTGAGTGTGAGTGGGGCTGAGTTCCTTCTGAAGTCTACAATCATCTCCACTGTCTTTAAAGCACTGAGCTCCAGATTCTTCAAGCTGCACCAGGACACCAGACGGTCTGTCTCCCTCCTGTAGGCGGACTCATCTCCATCAGAGATGAACCCAATGAGGGTTGTGTCGTCCGCGAACTTCAGGAGCTTGACAGACTGGTGACTGGAGGTGCAACTATTGGTGTACAGGGAGAAGAGCAGAGGGGAAAGAACACAGCCCTGAGGGGATCCAGTGCTGATGGTCCGGGAGTCAGAGATGTGTTTTCCCAGCTTTACATGCTGCCTCCTGTCAGACAGGAAGTCTGTGATCCACCTGCAGGTGGAGTGTGGCACGTTCAGCTGGGAGAGCTTGTCCTGCAGGACAGCTGGGATGATAGTGTTGAAGGCAGAGCTGAAATCCACAAACAGGATCCTGGCATAGGATCCTGGGGAGTCCAGGTGCTGAAGGATGAAATGCAAGGCCAGGTTAACTGCATCATCTTCAGACCTGTTGGCTCTGTAGGCGAACTGCAGGGGGTCCAGGTATGAGTCAGTAATGTCTTTGATGTGTGGAAGCATGAGGCGCTCAAAGGACTTCATAACCACAGAGGTCAAGGCGACGGGTCTGTAGTCACTGAGACCTGTTGTCCTCAGCTTCTTGGGAACAGGGATGATAGTGGATGTCTTGAAGCAGGCCGGTACGTGGCATGTTTCCAGTGAGGTGTTGAAAATGTCTGTGAACACT
>JAQQSB010001573.1:0-43983 GCA_029721515.1 Synanceia verrucosa | reverse complement strand
CTGTCTCTGCATGAAGGTGAATTGTGTATATTTATATAATTGTATATGTACATAATTATTGTATCTGTGTTTATACAGCTAAGTTGACATGAAGGCTAAACATGAAAAAAGATATGGTCTACATGTAGCTGTATAGATACAGTATGTCTTAACTGTTAGCATGAAGCATTTGTTAATCATGATTCAGCTATATTAACTATGCTGTTATTTTCATAGTAATCAAGCAAATTGCAATCAGAGCAGACCAATAGCTGGTAAGTAGGGCAAGGTTATGGTACAAAATGATGCTTGTAGCTTTACTGTACAACTACCAGAAGCTAGCACCAGCAATGGTTCATAAAGGATCTTTGCTAGGCTAAATACTGGAACCAGTGAACCACTTTAAAAAATGAAAAATGAATCAATTATTGAAATAGTTGCCGATCGACTCATTGATTACTCTGCCAATCCTTTTGGCTCTGACTGACATCTTTTTTGATGCAGGTATTGAGACAAGACTTTTATGATATCTATCCTTAACCTAAACTTACTGTATATCTTACCTTAAATGTGATCTGTCCCTGGCAAACAGCACCTGCCTGACGCGGCAGGGGACCAGGCTGCATGACGTCCTGCAGTCCCTGGATCAAGAAACGTTACAGCCACCTCACCGATGGTGGAACTGTAAAAGAGCAAAAACATGACAGTGAACTCCATAAACTGTCATGTTCAAAACAGGAGCATTAAAACACAAACTAATATCTGCATTTACAAAGGTGAATCAGCTAGCTTAACAAACTAACTGCAAATACTGTAATATGGGGCAGGGGCATGATGGGAATTGCGGACATAATTTTTTAAAAAACCCACTTCAATTAAAATCTGCCTGTTTATATTAATTTCAATCAACTCAATGTTCTCTCTATTTGGGATTTTATAAATATAATCCTTATGTTTTATTTTTTTATTATTAACTACAATGGGTGCATTTTATTTGAAATTTAATTAAATAGTTGTCTCAAAATCAAAAACACAATCATATTGAATGTATTTTATCTAATACATTAATTAAAATCTACATGAGCACAGAATCATTTCTTACAGTGAAGTGACCCTGTGACCATGACGCCCTCCACCTAGCTGACTATCTACCTGTGACCACACACGCATGCAAGGTCTCATATCATGTATAAACGTGTTATTTGCTCAGATGTACAGTATGTGTGCAAAAATATGTAATACCACATGACTTCAATGACAGCTTGACCTCTCCTTCTGCTATTTGGAGAATTAAATTACATTAGCTTTCAATCCACCACTACTCAGAGCTTTGGACGATTCATTACCCATTGTTTTAGTTTACACTGAGACAAACTGACAAACAACTAAAAGTCTTCAATATGTATGTTACTTCTGCCCCAAAGGTCTCCAATTAAAATTTCCAGCAGCAGTGGTCAGAAATCACACTGGTAGCAAGTCTGTCAGCACTGCTATGTAACGCATAACAGTCTTAATACACACCCGCTGACATCAACTCTGTCAGCACTGCTATGTAACTCATAACAGTCTTAATACACACCCACTGACAACAACTCTGTCAGCACTGTTATGTAACTCATAACAGTCTTAATACACACCCGCTGACAGCAACTCTGTCAGCACTGCTATGTAACTCATAACAGTCTTAATACACACCCGCTGACAGCAACTCTGTCAGCACTGCTATGTAACTCATAACAGTCTTAATACACACCCGCTGACAGCAACTCTGTCAGCACTGTTATGTAACTCATAACAGTCTTAATACACACCCGCTGACAGCAACTCTGTCAGCACTGCTATGTAACTCATAACAGTCTTAATACACACCCACTGACAGCAACTCTGTCAGCACTGCTATGTAACTCATAGCAGTCTTATGACCCCCAAAGACAACATCCATAGGGGGTCCGCACAGGGGCCCTGAGCAGCCGACCCCCCCGTTCTTGGCTTGACCGAAAATGGCCTCCAGGGCCCTACCCCGGGAATGTCTTCCCTCTGGTTCAAGCCTCACGTAGGTCTGCCTGTGTTGATCCGTATTCTGATCTGCTTTGATCTTTATTCTATTCTGCTTTGATCTGTATTCCATTCTGCTTTGATCTGAATTCTAATCTGCTTTGATCTGTATTCTATTCTGCTTTGATCTGTATTCTATTCTGCTTTGATCTGTATTCTAATCTGCTTTGATCTGTACTGTACCTTCTATTATCATTTGCATATTCGGTTACCCGGGCAACCGCAAAGTAACTAAGTATTGTCAAAAATCAATAAGTGCATTATTACACATTAATGTATCTTAATGCATAATGCATGTATACACACACACACACACACACACATCAGTCTAGTGTCCAGTGACCAGTCCAGTTTTTATCCAGACATGCAGTGTAAATTTGAACTCTACAGCGTGTTAAACTGTAGAAAAAGCTTGAATCTCTGCTTGCAGAGGGAATTTTCCAGAGTGGTGCCACAGACGGGTAAGTAACCTTAACATTCACATGTTGGCAACATCTTTAACAAGTTTTTTTTCAACTGAACATGGTTTTTATAGTTTTATTGTTGTCGGTTGAGGAGATGTTGGCAATATGTACCCTTCTGTTCAATGATATTATCGAGTCACAGTTGCTAACAGTTCTCATTGAGATAAGATGACCTATGTTAGCTAAGGATTATTTCTGAAGGCTGCTGACTGAGATAAGAATTGTTAGGAAAAAGCAGGTGGTTTATCTCTCCTTATAGGGTACTTGTGATTGCTTTTCCCTTACTTCAAATGTGGATGGGACTTTCCCTAGATGCTTCCCATACTCTACCCAGGCAAATGGTACTTGTACGAGTCTTTTCCCGTACTTTACCCCACAGGGCCCACAGAACCAAATGGTACTATGCTAGTTTCTTCCCGCACTTTACCTCTCTGGGTAGATGGTACTTATTCTAGTTCTTCCCGTACTCCACTATTTGAAAGGTACCTTGCAATCCTTTCCCCTACTATAAGCAGTATTAAACCGGTAACAAGTGTCTGACTCCCAAGACGAGTTGCTCTACCTTTCACCTGCTTTCCTGTGTGGTCTTAGATGAGAGGAAGAGATGACGAGGAGATCCAAAGTGAAATCACTTTTAATGATTTCAGCAAGTCAAAAGTGTAATTTACAGATCTGGGTGTTCCAAGCCCTCGCACAAGGCTATTTTCAATCTTTATATAGCTGACAAGTTTCACTTTCTAACCAGGCGTTGTCTTCGGGTCTTCGGGGTGTTGGATGTCATCAGTTCTTCTCCTCATTGGTTGATATTTGGTGCAAAAGGGCGTCCCGAGGCGCCACACTGGACCTCCAAAGTGTTATTGTGTGCCCACCGGAGATATCTCCGGCCAAAGGAGATAAGGACACATTCCTGTACTCTGTGAATCTCTGTTCTTTGTCTGAAAACCATGAAACTACTTTTACACTATTCATTAGGGGTGTAACGATTCGTTTAACAATGATTGATTCGTATCACGATTCGTGGTTGCGATTCAATTCAGGGCGATATTAGTTCATTTTGAATGATCTGATCTGAAGCGATTCAGTGCCTTGAAATCGATTCAGTAACTTGTTAAGCCAAAAATTCAACCAGTGTGACTGAAATAAATACCTGGATACTGGGCAGTGCAGGTGAAGTGTCCTAGATTCCTGTTGTTTCTTGTAAGGGAATCTGAATCAGGTATAATTAACTATGGAAACAAACATGTAAACAACAACTGATGGCAAATGCATTCAATTTTATTTGAACAAAGTGCATCCAACACTTGAATCAATAGGAGGAAGTGAAACCAGCATTTTTTCAACAGTAGATTTATCTGCTGCTTCTGATTTTGTTTTCAACATAAAAAGACACAATATTCATGTCAAAAATAAAGTGCAACCAACATCTCTTCAGGTTGAATTAACAGTAGGTTTACCTGCTCCTTTTGCTGTTTTTCAACATAGAAATAACAAATACAACATTAACATCAAAAATAAAGTGCAACTAACACCTTTTCAGGTTAAATGAGCAGTGGTTGAACCTGCTACAGCTCCCATTTTAATAAACAAAGAGCTGTGCACTAATACAAAAGATCAAGTCTCACCAACTAGTCCTCAATGACTACAGATTTTTTTAAAAAAAATATCGACTGATCAACATGATCTGGCCGCAGAACACTTCTCTGTGCGTTCACTATGTCGCCAGCTGTACTAAAAACTCGCTCTGCTGGCACACTGGTGCCGGGAATACACAGGTAGCGTTTCGCAATGGTTGAAAGTAGAGGTAGCTCTTTTTCCTGAGCTCTCCACCACTTCATGGCATTTTCAGTCAATGGCAACGCATCTTTTGCTCGGTACCTTATCACCTCTGCTCTGGCTGTCTCGCTTGTGGATTTTCTTTCTCTTTGGGTGAAGGAATCTCCAAACAGCGCAGGTCCTGTGGTCTCTTCCTTGAATCCTGACAGCTTTGTGCTTGAGACTCCCTCGTCTTCCTCCTGACTTTCCATTGCTTGTATCTATGGATATAAGAATGTGTGAACTGTTAAAATTTCTGCTCTGTAAGACTACACACAGAAATGTATACAAAGATAAAACAACAGATGAGAGTTGAGAGAGGACAAATGAAAGGAGAGAAGAGAACAGAGCAGAGGAAAGAGAAAAGAGTTACCTGGTGGAACACTTCTGCCTCAAGAACCAGTTTTGCGTAGACCTGTTCTCTGTCCTCTTTTTCCAGGTAGGGCAGTTCTTTAAATCGTGGGTCCAACGCTGCTGCTGTTTAAAGAACAAGAATATTGCATTGTATTATTAAATTAAGTTGCAACTGATGACCACTTCCTCATGCACAAAATAGTCAGTAGATTAAACTTTAGTATGTTTTTTAAAAGAAATATGGCACAGTAATGAGATAAATATATTGCAGATATTCTGTTAAGTTTTCAACTCATCTCAAATTAAAACTTGAAAATGCAGTGTGTGTTTTACAAATCAGTTGAGTAACCTAAAATATTAACTACAGTAACTAAGATTTTAATTAAGAGCCCAAATTATTTACCTATGTTGAGAGCATCTTGGGTGCCTTTGTAGCGTGTGGAGAGGTCATCAGCCATCACCCTCTTAATCTCTGCAACCAGGGGTTGAGTCGTCTTCACGTGGCTGCAGGTGTTTCAGCAGTTTGGCTTGAAGAGGAGCAATTACAGAGAGAGTTGGCTGGTCTTCCTCACACATCACAGTGGTTGCCATTTTGACAGGACCCATCAAATGAACAATGTCCTCCATGTTGGCAATGTCACTCTCACTTAGCGTGCCTACATCTGTGACACCCTTGCGCAGATCCTTGGACATCAGAGTTGCCATTACAGCTGGCTGTTGTTCCAAAAAACGTTCAAGCATGTCGAATGAACTGTTCCATCTGGTGATTATGTCCTGGATCAGTTTATGTTGTGGTAAATCCATCAGCTTTGTTTTTCCCGTGGGGACGTGACATGCAATTGGGCTGCGGTGAAAATATCCAACAATTTTTCGCACTCTCCCCAACAACCTGGAAGCACGGTCCACCCCCAAACCCTTGTGCGAGGCAAGGTTGAGTGTGTGTGCGAAGCAGGTAATGTGTGGACTGAACTGGGCTTCTGCACTGGCCACAATCATGTTCCTGGCGTTATCTGTGACGATGGCAGGATTCTCGTCTGAGATTTTCCACTCCGTGCAGGCTTCACGCTGTAACGCACCAATATTTTTACCAGTATGGGCCTCAGTTAAAACTCTGGTTTGCAGAACAAAGGTCTTCATTTTCCACTCCTGATCAATGTGATGAGAGGTAATTGTCACATACCCTTGATTTGAGCATGATGTCCAGCCATCCGTCGTTATCGCTACTCGTTCAGCTTGAGAAAGCGACAGCTTCACATCAGTCTTAATACGTTCGTACAATGCAGGAATAACCCTTTCCGAGAAGTGTGGTCGGCTCGGTATCTGGTACCGTGGCTCCAACGTTTGAATCATTTCACAGAACCCCGGATTTTCAACCACACTGTAGGGCCGCATGTCTTTGCAGATAAACTTGGCAATTGTTGCCATGATGTTTTTCGCTCGAGCTGAATTTTGGCCAAGTCTCTGACTAAACATGCTAGCGAGGCCTGAGGCTTCTTCAGAGGTCATGTCACCTTGCGCTGCTGCTGCAGCGGGAACGCTACAAGAGGTGCCTGGACGGTCGGCGTTCTGTGAAATTCCATGGCGCCTTAGTAGGTGGTTGGAGAGATTTGTCGTGTTGCCGTTGTATTTTACTTGGCCTTTACATATCCTGCAAACAGTGAGCGACTTATTTAAAACATCTCCGTCTTTGCAAAAGCCAAAGTGTTTCCACACACTGGACCGCAATTGAGGCTTGAAAATTTCACGCTCACCGGCTTCTCCCCTGCCATCCGCCATGTTGTGTTGTCTGCTGGTGCTTGGTAATGACGTTTCACACAGGAAGCGGCACGTAACGTTTAACGTCTTTCAAAAAACATACCCATAGTTTGCCGTGTTTAAGTCCAATGCATTATTTCCTAGTATCGATACAATCGATGGATTACATTTTGAAACAATGTTTGATCTGGACGTCGTCCAGAAGGCCAACTTGCCGAGCACAGATCGATGTAGTTGGCTCATAGGAATATAAATCGATACGTCGATGGAATGGATGAATCGTTACACCTCTACTACTCATTATACATAAAGCATTTCAACATATTTATCAGAATAAAATAGTAAACCTCACAACTAGTATATTCATATGCATAGTCAAGTGCATTCCAGGGCCAGAGCGGGCGACGTTGATTCCTATTTCGAACTGCTGGCTAAGGATGGGCGTAAATATGGGACTACTGTTATTCACGCTGGCGTAATGACACCCGGTTACGCCAATCGGAGGTCACAAAATTAACGTGGAATCGTGTGTGCTTATGCTAAAACAATGTCGGACCTCAGTTTTCTCTGGTCCTCCTAGCTTGGCCTCTGATGACATGTTTAATGCATGTCATCCTTCCACCGCTGGCTGTCGAGGTGGTGTCCAGTTAATGATGTGGGCTTCGACTACACGGAGCAGTTTCTGGGGAAAACCTGGTCTGATGAGGAGATCACATCCATCCTACTTTGAAGGAGCAGCTCTCATTTCTAGAAACATGGCCAAGTTTATTAGCTCGACTTATCCCATGACAACCCAGGGTTGAGACCAGGGAGACAGAGTTGTGGTTTAACACACTTCCTCTGTGCTTCCATTAGTGCAGTCACCCACCCAGAACCCCATAGAAACGGTGTCTGTCCCACGACCACTGAAATCAGTTAAATCCATAGTAAACAAAAGGGAGTTGAACAAAATAACTTAATAAAAATTAAATCCACTGCTGAAAATAGTTAATCAGGACAGGAGGAATTAAATGTGGACTTTAAATATCAGGTCATCATTATCATCTAAAGCTCTACTAGTAAATGAATTAATATCAATGATAACCAGGTTGATTTATTTTTGTCTTACTGAAACCTGGTTGTGTCCAGGATGATTATGTCAGCCTGAATGAATCCACTCCCTCCTAGTCATATTAATACTCATATTCCTAGAGATACAGGTCGTGGAGGAGGAGTTGCAGCCATTTTTGATTATAGTCTATCGATCAAACCTAAACCTAAATTAAACTATAATGTCTTCTTTTGAAGGCCTGGTTCTTAGTCTTTCTCATCTTTAAAATGGAAAACAGAGAAACCAGTTTTATTTTGTTATAGTGTAAATGTGCTCCAGGTCCATATTCTGAATTTCTATCTGAGTTCTCTGAGTTTTTAATCAACTTTAGTCCTGAGAACTGATAAAGTAATTATTGTAGGTGACTTTAATATTCATGTGGACATTGGACGGTGACAGCCTTGGTACTGCTTTTATCTCGCTGTTAGATTCAACTGGCTTCTGTCAGAATGTTCAGGAACCCAACTCACTGTTTTAACCATACCCCCTGGACCTGTGGTCTGACCTCACGGCATTGAAGTAGAACATTTATCAGTCCACCAACAGAATTCCTTCCTATCAGACCATTACTTGTTAACCTTTGAATTTTGTCTTCTGGACTACACTCCATCAGGTAAATCCATGTACACTCAGATGTTTTATCTGAAAGTGCTGTAGCTAAGTTTAAGGATATAATTCCATTAGCTTTTAATTCAATACCTAATATCAATATACTTGAGGGCTCAGACTTCAGTCCTACTCAAATTGATAATTTGCAGGATTGTGCTGCAGACTCTCTGCGAGCATCTCTAGACTCTGTTGCTCCTCTAAAAAAAGAAGATAGTAAAGCATAGAAAGCTGGCTGCATGGTATAACCCTCACACCCACAGTTTAAAGCAAGCAGCAAGAAGATTTGAAAGGAAGTGAGCGTTTAACCGGTCTGCAAGCTGTCTACGCCTGGACTGGCATGATAGTTTGAAAGCGTATAGGAAGGCTCTCCGTAAGGCCAGAGCAGCTTATTATTCATCATTAATAGAGGAAAATAAAAACAACCCCAGGTTTCTTTTTCAGCACTGGCCAGGCTGACAGAGAGAGCACAGCTCTATTGAACCATCTGTTCCCATAACCCTCAGTAGTAGTGACTTCATGAGCTTCTTTAATGAGAAGATTATAACTATTAGGGAGAAAATCAGTCACACTGTGCCTTTGACTGAAACTTTGTGGTCAAACTTTGCTTTGTCTTTAAACACAGGAAGCATAGGGGACTCATTGGAAGAACTTGATGTATACTTGGACTGCTTTTTTCCCATAGACCTCCACAAACTGACTTCATTGATTTCCTCATCTAGAAGCCTTCTACTTGTCTCTTAGATCCCATCCCAACTTCACTGCTTAAAGCAAGCTTTACCGTTACTGAGCACCTCTTTACTGAACATGATCAACTTATCTTTGCTGTCAGGCTATGTACCTCAGTCATTTAAAGTAGCCGTAATCAAACCTCTTCTGAAGAAGCCCGGTCTTGATCCAGAGGTTTTAGCCAACTATAGATCAATATCCAACCTTCTCTTTCTCTCTAAGATCCTTGAGAAAGCAGTGTGCAGTCAGCTGCACAAGTTCCTCAGAACAATAATCTATTATAAAATACCATAGCATTTGAGACCGCTCTGGTGAAAATTACTGATGACCTGCTAATTACGTCAGACCATGGACTCGTCTCAGTACTTGTCTTGTTAGATCTTAGCGCTGCTTTTGATACTATTGACCACCATATCCTTGTTGCAGAGATGTTTAGAACATTTAACTGGCATCAGAGGAAACTGCTTTAAGCTGGTTCAAATCCTACTGTATGGATCGATCTGGTTTGTTCACATTAATGATGAGTCCTCCATGCACTCCATAGTCAGTTAGTTGTGGAGTTCCTCAGGGTTCTGTGCTTGGGCCTATTCTATTTACTTTATATATGCTTCCTTTAGGCAATGTTATCAGGAAAACACTCCATAAACTTTCACTGTTATGCAGATGATACTCAGCTATATTTGTCATTTAAGTCAGACGAATCCAGCCAGTTAGCTAAACTCCAAACATGTCTTCAGGATATAAAAACTTGGATGGCGCACAATTTCTTGTTGTTAAATTCAGATAAAACTGAGGTTATTCTAATTGGCCCTGAAAATCTCAGAAATAACCTATCTAATGACTTATTTACTCTAGGTAGCTTTGTACCAGCCTCGAGACACCACTGTAAGGAATCTAGGGGTAATTTTTGACCAAGATATGTCCTTCAACGTCCACATGGAAACAAACAGCTAGAACAGCTTTTTTTCATCTAGTAACATTGCAAAAAAATAAGGCATACTTTCTCTCCCAAACGATGCAGAAAAAATTAGTCCATGCATTTGTAACTTCCAGGCTGGACTATTGTAACTCTGTTATTATCAGGCTGCCCTAATAAGTCTATCAGGACCTCTCCAGCTGGTCCAGAGCCGCTGCAGCTGCGTGTTCTGACCAGAACCAGGAAAAGAGACCATATTTCTCCGGTGTTAGCCTCTCTGCACTGGCTCCTGTAAAATCTAGAATAGAATTTAAAATCATCCTCCTCACCTACAAGGCACTTAATGGTCAGGCACCATCTTATCTTAAAGAGCTAATAGTGCCTTATAATCCTGCTAGAACTCCCACGCTCTCAGAATGCAGGACTACTAGCAGTTCTAGGGGTTTTTAAAAAGTAGAATGGGAGCTCAGAGCTTTCAGTTATCAAGCTCCTCTTCTGTGGAACCAACTCTCTCTTTCAGTCCAGGAGGCAGACACCATCCCCTTATTCAAGAGTAGGCTTAAGACTCTTCCTTTTTGATAGTGCTTATAGATTGGGACTGATCCAAGGTTGACTCAGGCTGCCTTGGCTCAATCCTTAGTTATGCTGCTATAGGTTCAGACTGGCCGAGGGACTTTCTCTGACACACTGAGCTTCTCTTCTTCTTCATTTCGATGCCTCCATTAAGTCATTTTACTAACTCATCTTCTTCCCGGAGCTCCCTTGGTGCTCCCAGCTCCCAGGTGTCCGTGGAGCAGAGGCTACTTGTTGAGAAGGAGGTGGTGTCATCCAGGCTTCGTCTGTCCTGATGGTGGTGAGATGGAGAAGAGGCGTATACTGCTCAGGTTGTATCTTTTCGGGTAGTGGAGAGAGAGGATGTTTCCTCTTCCTCCTTTAACACATGCTGCAGATTAGTTTTGTGCCTCATTAGTCACATGGTGTTCTTTTTCTCATCTCACAGGTATCCATGGATCCAGTCTACCTGGTGGAGTAGTGGTTGTGCAGACCAGTCAGGCTTCATCTTCTGGTTCTGAGTGAGCGTGGTGGTGATGAGGTCATCCTGCGGAGGTTTCTCCTGTTTGGTGTGGGTGGAGAGGAAGATGTGCTGCCCAGGCTTCTTCTGGTTGGCATGGTGGAGAGGACGACATGCTTCTCATCCTTTGCTGATAGCTTGATGATGCTCTTCATCCCTTGGACACTCTCATATAATTTTATATATACACACTTATATTAGCTGTTGTTATATTGAGTTGGACATTTCCATACAATTTTGTATGTTAGTGTTAATGTGTTTTCATCGTTGTTATTCTGTACACATGGCATCTATTGCACGCCTGTCCATCCTGGAAGAGGGATCCTCCTCTGTTGCTCTTCCTGAGGTTTCTTCCGCTTCTTTTCCCTGTTAAAAGTTTTTTTTTTGGGAGCTTTTTCCTTAGTCGATGTAGGGTCATTTGTAAAGGACAGAGGTGTCCATATCTCTGTACAGATTGTAAAGCCCAATGAGGCAAATTCATAATTTGTGATATTGGGCTATACAAATAAAGTTGACTTGACTTGACTTGACATGTAGACCATATCTTTTTTCATGTTTAGTCTTCATGTCAACTTAGCTGTATAAACACAGATACAATAATTATGTACATGTATAATAGGAGGGGCAATTTTTCCTATTTACAGTCATGGAAAAAATTATTAGACCACCCTTGTTTTCTTCAATTTCTTGTTAATTTTAATGCCTGGCTCAACTAAAGGTACATTTGTTTGGACAATTATAATGATAACAACAAAAATAGCTCATGAGAGTTTAATTTAAGAACTAGGGATTATTCATTTTCCATGGTTTTCTTGATAATAACCAAAGTACTTAAATTCTTACATCAATAGCTGTGGCATTGTAGCCGCCAAAAACACTACTTTAAGCATTCCATGTTTTCTTTTCTGTTTGCTTTAAACACATGATACACACAAGAGTTAATACTTGATTGCATAACCATTGTTTTTGATGACTGCAGCCATGCGTCTCTTGGCATGCTCTCCACCAGCTTCTGACATTGTTCTGCTGTCACAGCAGCCCATTCCTGTTGGACAAATTCAAACAAATTTTCTTTGTTTTTGGGCTTGTGGTTTCTCCATTTTGAGTTTGATGATTTTCCACAGGTTTTCAATTTGGGATTAAGATCTGGTGATTGAGCAAGGCCAAGGCATAATGCGAAGTGTTAAGTAGGTTCTCCATCCAGGCTTTAACTGACCTTGCCGTGTGGCAAGGGGCATTGTCTTGTTGGAAAATCCAGTCATTCGATAAGGCAGGAAAGAGTTTTCCAGCTGATGGAAGAAGACTGTTTTCAAGGGTAGGTCCTGTACTTGACCTGGTTCATTCGGCCCTTCACACAATTGCATTTGCCCTGTTCCACTCAGACTGAAACAACCCCAGATCATGACTGATCCACCCCCATGTTTTACTGTAGGGGCAAGACAGTCTGGGTTGTAAGCTTCTCCAGGCTTCCTCCTAACCAGTAAGTTGGCTGGAGTGGGCATCAATTCAAAATTGATTCATCACTGAAGAGAACCTTAGCCCAATCATCAACAGTCCAATCCTTGTGGTCTCGAGCAAAGAGTAACGGGACCTTCCCTCTGCCTTTCATTGATGAAGGGCTTCTTTGCGTGCTCTGTGTGACTTCAAACTGACCAGCTTCAACAAGTCGGTTTGAACTGTCCTTGCCTCGAGCAAGTCACATTTCTGACAGTGCCCACTCATTTTTAAGGTCCTGAGGGTCTGACGACGATTCCTGACACAGGAGCGGATGAGTGCCACGGTCATCTCGTGGGGTAGAAAGAGCGCTTCCTGCCACGGCCAGGTAGCAATTTCCAGTGAAGTGCCATGTTCAGCTTGTTTTTTTGTTGTAATGAACGGCTGTCTTGGAGAGGATCTTCAGTTTTTTCGCTACCTGTCTCTCACTCATGCCAATTTCCAGCAGTGCCAAGATGGCTGCCTTTGTTGCTTTCACATAATTCTTTTGTTTTAGGCATTATGTGAGAGCTGACAAACCTTCTGAGTTGAAGCTACGGCTTGAATGTAAGTAGGAAAACTCACTCTAGGCCTTTGCATATGCAGTGCTGCTTGTGACATGAAATGGCCTCTTATATACCCTGGGAATCAATTAAGCTTAAGAATGTCAAATAGGACATAAAGTATTATGTGACCAGCTGCATTTTTTTGTTGTGTTCATTGTATTATACGTTTAGTGGTACCAGATATTAGAATGAACAAGAAATTGAAGAAAACAAGGGTGGTCTAATAATTTTTTCCATGACTGTAGATGTTACAGTCAAGGCAAAGACCTAGCAAGTAGGCTAATTAGCGATTAGCTTTACTCACGATTAGCATACTAATAAACATGAATTTGGTCGTAAAAATGTTGCTATAAGACAGGCAGTACATTACCATAAGACAGACGATGTTGCACTCAACATTTCAAGCATTTATGACAAATATTCTATCACTTCACAGGCATAAGCAGAAGGTATAATACAGATAATGCTAGCTCGCTAAATAATGACAAGTTAACGTTACCTACCGTCTGCACGGGCACAATTCGCCTTCATGCAGAGACAATTTTATCTTTGCATTTATTTGATGCCAGCTATGTATTCTTATCTCAGTCAGCAGCCTTCAGAAATAATACTTAGCTAACATAGGTCATCTTATTTCAGTGAGAACTGTTCCAGCAACTGTGACTCGATAATATCATTCAGAACAGAAGGGTACATGTTGCCAACATCTCCTCAACCGACAACAATAAAACTATAAAAACCATGTTCAGTTGAAAAAGCTTGTTAAAGATGTTGCCAACATCTGAATGTTAAAGGTTACTTACGCGTCTGTGCTTTCCCTCACTTGAAAAATTCCTCTGCAAGCAGAGATTGCCAGGGCCACCCCTATGATAAAGTCTAGACACACGCCCTGGTGTGTCTACCATCCACATTAAATATGTGCCTGTCCAAGATTCATGTTGCAACGCACACACACACTGAAGCATGCACTCTCGTGCTTCGCTGTGAAGATTAAATCAGAGTTCAGGAGGGCTTTTATTTTGAAAGGACAGTCATAGCCACAGCTTCCTGTGAGGAAACAGCTACCCCTCTGGAGTTTGAGGCTTTTATTCTGAAAAATGAGTCTGATTCACAGCAGTTAATCCTATGTGGATCCCCCACTGACACACATCAACATCCATTCACACTCTGCCACTGATTATAAGCTGACCTGTCGAATTACCTCTCTTTAAAAAAAACTGTAAAGAAGTAGAGCTTAGATTTTGGATGTGAATGATGCTATGGTCATGGAGGTGCATGCACATCACCTAATTCTACTGTCCACCCCTGCATGGCTTCAACACCTCGTAGGGCACCCCTATGAAAAGTCTAGGCACGCCCCTGGTTTGTCTCCCACACTGGCTCTCACTGCCTGCCACTGATTTCAAGCTGAGTTGGACCTGTCGAGACTCCTCTGAATGAATCAAAACCGTGGGAGTACGGGCTTTGGGGTTTTGGACGAGAGGCGGCAGGAGTGGTGTAAAAACCAAGTGTATCATTCGTTCATTCGCTTTTTCAAAATAAAACCAAAACTAGAAAAACGAAATAACGACTTATTTTTTCAATACTTGTTTCCAGACCCAAAGCTAAAGCGGATAACGAATCGTTTTTCCGATTTCCGATTTTGTTGCACAATTGAAAAATGGACCAAAAACGGATAAGGGGCGTATTGTCCAATTTACATAGTTTGAGTTGATGCAAGCCGTGTGACCCGGAAGAACAAGAACAAAAACAAGAGCGGAAATATAGCTGGACTGGAGGATAACATTGCTGACATAATTTTCAACTTTTTGAGGAGGGAAAACACTGCCGAAATGTCCAGTGCTCTGCAGCAGATGGGGGTCCTGAGATGCTCAGAAATGTCAGTGAGAAGATTCTGCAATGAGCACCAGCTTAGACGAAAAAGACATGTTTCCGATGCAGAATTGGAAATGGCAGTCATGTCCTCAATTGATAAGGTACGTGTTCACCTACACAAATTCTTTTCTTTTGCTCTGTTTCATTTGGGCTGTTGTTATTAATTCAGAGGTGCATAGAACTGATGTAGGCATACAGTATGTGGCAGGTCACATGTAGGCCAGCCGTCTCTCGCTTTTGTGTGCAGTCAAGCTTCAGCCGCTCCAACATTTCAAGTGCTCCCCATATTGCAGACTTTATGGCAAATACACGGAGGCAGTTGAGAAAGTCAGCGCTGGGATGCTACAGCGTGGACCAATTTCCGGTTTTCAAAATAAAATGTGGGTTATTGAAAGGCAATGATAAGACATATCAGTGTGATCCTGCACTGATTTTGAGACTTCAGGTCACATGACCTGGACGCTATTCAGCTAAAATTGACATTAAAAAAATCATTAAAAAAATATCAGGAGTTTTAGAATGACACAACTGTGAAAGTTACTTATTATTTGCATATAATTAGTAGATCAAAATTCACCCTTGAAGAAGTTGTCTGAACATAAGGCAGCCTGTTAGTGTTATGTCTGTGTTGAGACAACTTTTCTTGCACATATACAAGGTCAAGTAAAATCTCCTGCCATGATCAACTCTGGAGTTGGTCCCACATGCCCGTTGTTCATGACTGCTGTCCTGCAATAGATAAAAATGTGTGTACATTAAATGGATATTTACAGAATGTAGATGAGATAGATTAATATTAATTTCACATTCAAGCGCACACAATACATGTAGCACATTCTGATAATTAAAAAATAATACTGATATAATAACTCACACAAAGTGCTTATCATTTACTTGGGTGTAAACCTAGAGATGACTTCCTCATAACTGATGAGCTTGTTCTTCACTGGCATTGTGAAATCAGCAACAATTTTGCTGCTGAATCCATCAATAGCCAAGACATGTGTCACTCCAAACACAAGGTGGAGTTTGTGGCCCATATACTCAGCATGGTAAGGAACAGGGTTCAGGTTACGTGCTCCTAAAACAAGTAACATTTAGCCAATAATGCAAGAAGCTGAATTACATGAAGTTGAGACATCTGCTATGCCATTTAGAGCTGCTGTTGCTGATTTCACAATGCCAGTGAAGAACAATCTCATCAGTTATGAGGAAGTCATCTCTAGGTTTACACCCAAGTAAATGATAAGCACTTTGTGTAGTTATTATATTATCAGAATGTGCTACATGTATTGTGTGTGCTTGAATGTGAAATTAATATTAATATATCTCATCTACATTCTGTAAATATCCATTTAATGTACACATTTATCTATTGCAGGACAGCAGTCGCCAATGACGGCATGTGGGACCAACTCAGAGTTGATCATGGCAGGGAGTTTTACTTGACCTTGTATAGAAGAAAAGTTGTCTCCAACACAGACATAACACTAACAGGCTGCCTTATGTTCAGACAACTTCTTCAAGGGTGAATTTTGTTCTAATAATTAGATGCGAATAATAATAAGTAACTCTCTAGAGTCAGCCAAAATGTATGTAAAGTAAAAAATAATATTTTTATATGATCCCAAATCAGAAAGAGTTGGCAAAAAGGAAAAAAATGCATTTAAAAATTTACATCATTAATTGGCAAAATGTCCTTTAACTCATATTTCATTGCAGCCACTATCAGGATGAGACATTTCATATAAATACCCATTTAGAGCTGCAATACCTCCAAAAAAAAATGGTTGGTGCAGGTGGTTCTTCTAGTGGTTTCTACAGGCAGAGCGCTTATTGTATGAACCTAGTCCTACAGCATGTGTGCTTTACCTGGCCAGGGGTTACAATCTGAGTTCTAGTCCTTTGGTGCATGTGACCCAGTCTCTCCCCTTCAATTCTGTCTTGTTTCTCTCATATCAAAATAAAAAGGGGGCAGTGGGACAATTTAGCACTACTGATTAGGTGAAAAAGTGATTATTGCACTGAGTGGTGATGTGATGCTGTCAGTGGTTTGTAAGCAGACCAGACCACCAAGTCAGGGCAGGCAGCTCATAACCTCTAAGGCCAACTTTTATGATTTGGGGTTATAACAAATGTTTTATAATCTGATGAGCTTTTTCAAATCAATCTGAAATCTCTTCTTGTGTTTCAACAGAACCTACGTGTGTGGAAAAGAATTTGGCCAGAGGTCAACAATCGGGTGAACTACCCCACTTAAAACAGGCTCTGGTTCACCTGCTGGATCAAGAGTTACTTGATATGCAGGATAATGTCACCAAATTTTGCATCTCAAACCTGACATGCCAAGTGAGTCAGATTGGCCTTGGCAGAGTTGTCCAGTCGTGGAATGCCCACAGGATCCCTGGTAAGTTATGATAATAACTGTATGTGTAGAACCTCAAAACAATGCGGGTGTCCCAAACTAAAATTATTAGCAACATATTTTAGGCAGAGGGATACCAAATCAACTCGCTGCTGGTGGTTGTGCAGCAAGATTTCCCCAGAGATGCTGCCCAATGCTGCTGAGGCAGCACAAATGTATGAGCAGGAGTCTGGGTCCTCCCTGACTTGGGTCTCTTCCTTTGGCTCTGATCCCAGCTTTTCATCAGAGGAAGGCCAATGTTGTGCAGAGCAGCTGTTTGGAGAGAAGATTCCATGACATTTCTGTTCTTTTTGACTCTGTGGTTAACAATGACCATAGTATGTTTCCAAGAAGCACTGTTTCTACCTGATCGATGTGACTGAAAGACATGTAGGAGTGATTGCTTCACCTTCATGAAAAACTGATGAAAGTATTTAGTGAGCTCAATTGTAAATAAATATCAAGTTTGTTTAGAACTCTGAATATTTCTTTTATTGTCAAAAATATGTCAAGTATAAAAACCATGTAAGCAAAGAGTGGACTGCCACAGTAAAGTGCTTAAAAATGAACTATCCAGAAGTCCACAAACATTACAAAATACAAAAAGAATATAAAACATTGCAGAACAATCTTCCCAATGACCCTGAATGGCCACCTTCCTCCTCTCTATTACTCAACAGTGTTGCTTTAAAGTAACAGTTACATTTTTCTGTAAGAGTGGAGGTTTTTTTCAAGGGAGGTTTTTTTTTTTAAGGTAGATCCCTGAATACAAACTCCTCCTTTAATCTTGAACATGGGGCACTGTTACACACAATACTTTGAAGGAACAAACAAAGTGCTCAAGGGTTGCCACTAGCAGATAGAATACATATACTACAGGAGCAACTTTTCCAGTGGCGCCAGCGCCTCACAGAGTCAGCCCTTCGTGGATGTTGTCCTCAAATCTACAGCACGACACTTGGGGCAGTAACTGCTGCTTGTGCTCCACTCCATAATACAGACCTTACACCCAATCAGGCTTCTGCAGCAGGTTGAGAACACTGGTCGATTTAAAATACCTGTGAATTTATAAAAAAAACAACAACTTGTATTTCACAAATTTCCATTGTGTTAAGCAGATGAATGAAGAAAGCTCTTTAATCAACTCAATAATTCACAGCATTTTGGGATGTATAAGAATCTGATCCCATATTCCATGTTCATGTTGATCCATAGTATAGAGTACCAGCCAAGCTTCTTCACAGACTATTTCAGCCTCTGACAGAGACAGGGTTGTTGTCAGTGTGTGGACATCCAAATCCACTCAGATCTTTGATAATCTGCGACACATCTTTAGGCCCCTGGGCTGCCTCAACAACATCTTCAATGTCTGCTACAACTTCTTGAAGGCCAGTATCTTCTCTGCGACCGAAAAACATTTTAATTTATTGTTTAAGACAGACAGACAAGCAGACACTTAATAGATTCCTCTGGAAGGCTCCTGTCAGGAAATTTATGAAAAAAAAAACCCACACAGGAACAGTAATCAATGTAAGCCTTATTGACATCATCTGAAAGTTAGCACAAAATGTTAATTAAACTGAAAAGAGGGTACAATAGTCTTCACTGACCTCAGTCGCCTCCTCTTATTAACCTGGAGCAGATCCCTTTGATCTTCAGACACTGCAAACACTTTCCTGGAATTTTGCTTCCAGTATGCTGATCCTGCAATAAAAATGAAGAGGATTAGTTATAATTATAGTTTAATTAACTTTCAACCATATATTTACTGTCTTTTGGATTAATTATATTCTATATGTGGGTTTTTTCTTTTGAAAGCAGATTTGAAGATCTATTAAGTATGTGAATCATGTTTGAAAGTGGAAAACCTCACATTTACACAGTAATAATTGCAATAAAATAATAATCTCATCATACTTACTCTCTAGTTCTGTCAGAATCAATTATTTGATTCCCCTGGGACTATCTGTCAGGGCCAACAATCCTCCCCTGTTCTCCGAGGGCTTCCTTCACCTTTGCTAGGGACACATGCCATACAAGCTTCTAAACTCTGCTGAAGCTGGACTGTCACCATCTTGTTGCTCTCCAGCTTTCCCATTGATGACATCAGCAAAGAAGACATTCCCTAAACATTGATAGGAACATACACTTTCTGTAACACATGGAAAGAGTATCTTATAAATACAACCAACATGCTATATGGATGCAAGAACTCTGTAGCAATCAATTTTGATAATATTTAGATTAATGACTGTCCAGTCTTAATATACAAATGATAACATAGCCAATTTAATTTAGGACTGAAATAATCCAGGCCCTTTGCCAACAAAGCCTGTTAATGTTGACCAGTGGGTGGATAGGTGAGAGATAATGGCAAATATGCAGGACAAGGGATTACCAACAAATAGATGGCAATAATTTATAGAAATGATGTAGAAGAAAGCAAATCAGAATAGTTAAGTCAAGGGAGAAGTTCTGGCAAAAATGTTTCTTTATTACCTCACAAAGGTTTTGGATGGGGTGCTCCTCTGGTACTGAAAGAGGAGGAGCTTGCAGCTGCAAATTTATGTGGGCGGTGAGAAGAAAATCTGACCCGGTTGGCCAGATGAAGAAGTGCCTTCGGCCTAATTTCTCCAGAGAGGTGCTGTTGCCATGCACTTCATAATGACCTTTATCAATGAGGTCGCAAAGCACATTACAAAATCGTCGCCGCCAGCTTGCGTAGAAAGATGGCCACATTTGTGTCATCTGTTAAATACAGGCTGCGGTCCTTTGGGAACCTGGAAGTGTTTAGGATAGAGAAGCTTAAACACTGTTCTTTTTCATTTATTTACATTTGAACACACATTTTAACCTACACCATATTTATATGTCCCACATTTATGCACACACGCACAAATAAATATTTCAAGTCAAGCTTTCAGAAGCTTGTTGCTTGTTAAAAATGTAATAAGCAGTGTAATGTAGCATTACTTTTAGCCTTAGCATATAATACAACTGATGGTTTTAGGTGGATGGATCAAAGGGCTAAGGTCCTGTACAACGAACAACGTTTACACTTCATATGGACATTATGGTTTTGTAATGATTGTGACATGTGGTGAGCAGAGCACAGAACTGAGCGTTATTCAGAGCTTGAAGCAGGAAAAAAATCGTCGCCTCGAAAATTTTTATACAGTAAACATTTTCAGATGCTGGGCACTCCTGACCAGGTAGGATTTGCAATGTAATGTAAAATGAATTAATCGGGTGCACTTTAAGAGTATCAATCACGTATCACATCAAGAAGCTGAAATGACAATTTAAAAATTTCAAAGTTTTTGATAATTAAATTTTTTTTAACAATGATTTTCTCCATAACTGAAACACGGAGAGGACTGAGAGGAGGCTTGGAGCCCAGCAGAGGACTGTAGAAGAGCTTTTGTCTCATTTGACTTTTCCTTTCCTCGCCGACTGCCGACAGCACTCTTACTTTGAAGGCGGGGTAAATGCGCCTACTTGAAGCTCGAGTAGCCTCGTGGCGTCATTGCAGCGCGATTGCAAAGGTACAGCCACCCGCAGTAATGCACAACATAGCACGCCCTACAACTCTGGCCTCTCCCCTTTTGGGCTCCAGACAGCTCAGAGATTGAGTCAGGAGAGAGAAGCACAGAGCTAGTCGCATAGCCTTTAGCCGCCAGCAAACTAATGTTAGCAATGGCAAGCTCCACGTTTACGAGTTGCCGTTAGCTCTAAATTTAGTAATGAAGCTACCATGAGTCAGTCTCACCAAGAATCACCCCCTCGGCATTGTAATGATCTCTGTCATCGTGTCATCGTTGTGTTGTAGGCTGTGCTGTGTTGTTGCTCCGGCCCGAGGTATTCATTGTAAACTTGTGTTGTTTGTTTGCATGTCTGGCTGTTAACTGCTAATTTGTTTCACAAGCATATACTCCCAAAATACTATTAAAATTGTCTACAAAAACATCACCAAAAATATCTTTAAGCTCTGGAGCGTTACGGCAATTAAAAAAACACGTTACACTGTAAGTTGGTCTGGAGGCGTTAACACATGCAATGTATTAGCCTTCTGGCCCAGGCGGATACATTGATGTGACACTGAAAAAATGACAGCTATTTTCTTGGTGATCATGTCTTCTGGCCCTCAGTGTGACCCTTTTTCCTCCCTCAAACAGCACAAACGCAGTGTGTGTGCTCATGTTTAAGAGCACAGACTATAGGCTAGAGTCTGCATGGTATTACGCTTGTTAGCACTCTCTCGCTTCCGAGTAAAGTTCACTCCTCGGGTCACACGGCTTGCATCAAATCAAACTATGTAAATTGGACAATCACCCACTTATCCGTTTTGTCCATTTTCAAATTGTGCACAAATCGGAAATCGGTAAAACGATTGATTCGCTATCCGTTTTTACGTTTTGGGTCTGGAAGCTCAGTATTGAAAAATAAGTCGTTATTTCTGCTTTTTAGTTTTGGTTTTTATTTAAAAACAAAAACAATGATAATTTTTTGTTTATGTTTTTTGCTCTATTGTCCTCAAAAACACATGGGCAAAAATCCCCTACAGGGGAAGTTCTAACACTTTGATTTTTTTTTGCCCTTTTGAGATGTAATAGAAATGTTGAAATTTCCAAACACCGCCTCTTTCTTTGCCAAGAGCACCATCAAAAGGAGTAAAAGAACACCCCTTGTTTTTTTGCCATCACTCCCCAGAGCAAGGATAAGACAAGAGCATTTTCTAAGAGGGGTTTTTTTTAAATGGCGCTGTGAGCGGGGGGCCCAACGTTCAACCCAACCCTCTCACCCCCAGCCCTCGCTTGCTTTCATTCACATGCCAGTGGTTAGTATATAAAAAAAAATAAATGAATTTTTAAACAAGGTTCACACCTCACCATGTCACCCTGGCAGTCCCACTGTTCACATTACCACACTTTTCTCCATTTTTTCCACGGGGGGGATTAAACAGGGACCTTGCTCACAGCGAATTCGGTAGAACACACCTTCCTTCTCTCTCACGAGAGGAATGAAAACACCATTATCAGGAAGAATTATTTTTCTGACATATGGATCTCTATGGGTTATCGAAACTTGTTTTGTGACATCACCAGAATGTGGTTTTCCCCAGAAACCAGGAAAATTTTTTTCTTTTATTTTTCATTTTATATCTTTTATGTCTTTATTTACATTTTTTTTTGGGTCCCAAAAGAGAGACTCTCCAAAATCCGTTTATAAAAAAACAGGTCCAACCCCTTTAAACCATGAAACTTGCCTGCATAAAGAGGGGGAATAAATCCATGGGGGGACCCCTTTGCAGTTGTTTACAATCCGATCAAAAGGGATGAGCGGCTGGGGGAGCTACAGGGGAGTTTTTCCCATAGGGGGGAATTAGTTAAAAGGTGGGTGCTAAAAGGAATGCCAATTTTTTAACTCACCCAAAAGGAAAAGAATTAAAGAAGGGAAATGATTGAAAAAAATATCATAAAATATCCCCCAGCCAAGGAAAAGCTACAGAATAAAGGGACCCTGAACGGCAAGGGGTACGGGAGCTTTTCTTTCCCACAAATTTTTAAAACATCATTTTATTAAACAGGGGATAAAGAAAACGGTTTTTTTCTTATTTCATTTAAATATTAATATTAAAAATACAGGACATTGAAAAAGTAAAAAAAAAAAAAGCTTCACAGAGCCCTTTTCCCCGGGGCCTTTTGGGAGAGCCTCACCGAGCATAATATAGTTTTTCAAAAAAAAAAATATAGTTTTGAACTTTATAATGCTTAGTTAAGGACAGATGATATCTCCCGGGTCTGCCTATCACACAACAGCATGGTTTGAAAATTAAAGTAATCAACCCAAATTTTGGGTGCAGAAAAAATTTTCCCAATGGTCTTCTTAAATTCGGAGTCCCGGTCTTCCTATGTTTTTTTTTGCTGCTTTTTTCAAAGTCCTTCCATGGAAATTTGTTGAAAAAATTTAATTAAAATATTTCAAATAAAAGTTTACATGGATAATAACAGCAAGCACCAAGTTATTTGATTTCACCCAAAAAAACTTTAAGTCAGGACTTGCATTCATATAAAAAATAAGGCGAATATGGTTATTTTTACTTCATGCCCCAAGCTTTGATGAGAGACTGGTAGCCTGAACAATCACTGTTCCTGTGGACAAATGAGGGATTGCAGCGGGTTTTTACCCAGGCCTAAAGGCTTAAAAGTCGGGGGCTGCACTCCCAGATTGGGGGGAAACATTATCTTACGGACCAGTCAGGGAAAACATGGGGGCCCCATTTATTTTTGGGGAAAGGGGTAGAAATTTGGGAGTGATGTTTTAGGGGCCCAATGGGAGCCCTTGCCATCACTGTTTTCCTGATGGAGGATGGACATTTAAAAAATGATTTATGCCCCCGGAAAGGGAGAGGTTTCTTGACAGGCTCTTAACATGGGGGGGTTTTTAAAATTTAGGGAGTACAAAAATTGGGCCCTTAAATGTGAGACAGCATTCAGGGGATGATAATGATGGGAAGTTCCAAATGATTCTATGTTCATGTTTACTCACATTATTGAAACAAGTAAACTCATTTAATTCTGTCTGTACTTTTATTCTTTTTGAATCTAAAAGATAACATCAAATGTGAAATATTACTTTTCCCACTACTTTATAGGTTATGTTTAGGGAATTCATGCACCAAGTCAAGTTAAATTTCCCCTTGTTCATACAAACTTTTGGCATTTTATAATCCATGGTGATGTGTTTTTCCCACAAATTTTGGGGGTTTTTGCGGGATTCATGGCTGTCCACAAACAGCCCTTTCTGTCTTTTTGTAAAACTTTTGGGAAAAAAGGGAGGAAACCCAAACCCAGGTTTCAACTGTTTCCAGGATGATTGAGACAGGAGCACACACAATGATGCTGTATGTGTGATGTCTGAGGGTTTAAAGGCGTGACTTAAAACCAATAGGTTTCCCCAGGTTTGAGCTCTCCCTCAGGACTCAAGTTTGTACTAAATTTTTGTTCCCTACTATGGGTGAAAAGGGTTGTGATTTTGGTCCAAAAAGTTTGGGTGAAAAAAGAGCTTAACAAGTTTGTTAGATTCGAATTAAGTTCAGCCTTTTAAAAGGGGCCCGGTCTTAGGCTCCCCCCACCCCCCCGTTTTGTTTTAAAGGGGCAAAAAACATTTCGCTGTTGTACCTACACATCAAGTCCCCGGCAAAATTTTTACATGAAAAGCAAAATCCCCCCCAAATCCCATACATCCAGCCTGAAGGTGACACTGTGTGTCAAAAAGCACCCCCCAAAAAGCAGCATACAATCTGTTTTTGTGTCTGTGACCCGGGTTGGGGGGGGGAGGGAGGGGTGAGGGCGCACGTCTTTGCAGACTCTCTATTTACCCCAATTTGGATGAAGCAACCCGTATCCACCTGAGACCCTTTTAGAGGGGAGTCTGGAAAATGCCTCTGTTTTCAAGATACCGGATCAAAGTTTTTTTTACGTGTCTTACAAATTGCTCAAAGACCATTGTGAAAACAAAAACAATGCGGAGATAGATTGCAGGGGGTGGATTTTGGGATCATGGAGATCACAAGAGTTATATATATATAAGATATATATACTTTTTTTAAAATATATAATGATATATATATATATATATATATATATATATATTATATATAAATTTTTATATTATATACTATATATAAAATATATATATATATATATATATATATATATATTTTTCATATATACAGTATATATTATGTGTGTTTCTTTGTTATTTTAAACAGACAAAGAGTAGTAGTAGTTTTTTGGCGGGGGAAGTTTTTGAAATCTTATAGCTTTTTTGCTAGCTTTCTAACATGACAGATTATAGCTTAACTCATTAATTAAATAAAAAACACGTTTAGGTGGGACTTTTTACCCTTTTTGTTAAAAAAAAAACCAAGTTCTCTGAACTTTCAGTCCAGTTTTGTTTTTTGCATTTAGTCTTTTTGGTTCCTGTCCTTGTTCATATGTAATTATTCTCATTTTTTTCATTTACTATCTTCTTGCATTAATTTTAGATTTTAAAGTAAATTAACCCCACTTGTAGAATAGGTGCACACTGGACCAGCCCAGATTCATGGGAGGAGTAATGGAATAACGACATCACAATGAGCAACCAGAACACAGAGGTAGTTTTAAATGAAAATGTTTGTATTAGAACACTATTTACAACACTGCCCTTTTTGAAATGGGTGCACCCTGAAAAAAAAAGAAATAAAAAATTTCCAATCAGATCCAACTGCCCTTTTGAGGCCCTTTCCCCCCTAATCCACCCACTGACAGCAGGGAGGAATGTTTAAAGCCCCAAACCCAGGTTTTCATCACGGGTAGCTCCCCCACCCCCTCATCAGAGAAAATTCCCCAATCCAGATCTAAAGTTCAAGGGTATCCAAAAAACCCAGTATGTAACATGACACACTTATATAAAACATATGCAAACATTCTTTTTCCCCTTAACTGCGGTAACTTTATCAATGTAAAAACATAATACAACTCATACTTAAGCCATGAAAAAAAGGATTACTGTTGCATCATGACATTAACTAGATATATTAACATTTAATTAAATGAAAAAACTTTTAAATTACAATTTTGGTTAAAAACCATATGAATGAATGAAATATTCACTATTTTGAATATTGAACACTAACCTTGTGGTTTTAATCAAAGCACAAAAAAGGCTAACCATAACTCAGAGGGTTTTAAATTATTTTAGTTTGTGCACAGGAGCTACAAAACAATATTTATTATTCACCCCAAATTTTCCCCTTTCTGTTCCCACAAAAAAAATACAAAATTTTAATACATTTTTGGCAAAGAGGCCACGAGGTTAATCCTTTCCCCAATGTAGGGCGTTTAACATGTCCCACTACTGAGACAAGAAAGAAAAAAGGGGGTTTTTTGTTGCTCTGGTCCCTCATAGGGGTGGGCCAAGGGGAAATTTTGGTTTTAGAACCCCCCAGGGAGGCCCTATTTTTTTACAACATCTTCTTTTTTTCAAAAAGGGAAAAAAATTGGGGCCCCTTTACCTCTTGAAATTTTTTGTTTATCAGAACGCGCCTGGGTTACGGGTTCGCAACGGCCCCGGGCAGCTATGTGGGTCCAATGCATACGAGTTGTGTATTGCCCAAACAGCCCCCAAATTTTTTTCCCATGGATACATTTTAAACGTGCTCCCTGTAAGTAACGTTTATGGAAAAAATAATCAAGATAAAGATACAGTACAAAAACACAATGCTAATATAACAACAAATTTTAAATATCAATACTTTAAGAGGAGATGAAATGAACGTTAAACAGTTTGTCTAAAATTGAAAAAAGCGGGGAAATTTTTTTGATGTCTTCTGTAACAATTTTTTAAAATGTCAGGAATTTTGACAAAAAACTGACTGATCTCCAACATCTGAGACCCAGTAAGATGTTATTTTTTCACCTCTGCAAAATTAGATAATGTCAAAAAAAATACCACACATACTACACTCCTCCTCTTGAAACCCGTTAGAAACCACAGAGATGGAGTGCTGTATATTTTTGCATCCAGTTTATATACCCAGGCAGGGGGAGCCAGTGTGGAACAGAGCAGGGGCGTGCCTGCATTTTCATAGGGTGAAAGGGTGTCGGTCACAGGTGGAACAGAATTAGGTGATGTGCATGCACCTCCATGAACATAGCATCATTCATGTGAAAAAATCTAAGCTCTATTTTAGGAAAATCTCCCTTTTTTTGAAATTTGGGAGTTTTGTTAAAGAGGGAGGAAAGATGGATTTCAAAAGGTGAAAATTTGAAAATTTGAAGTTTTTTTAATTGAGTTGATTGTTAAAACGGAAGAGCGTTGTAAACTTTTCGGGTGGAATGTTAGCTAAAGAGTGCAATGCTGAATATTTAAGTAAATGCTAATGCGGGAAGCAGGTCATTTAAAAACCCGTAGGGGGGGAGAAAACCCCATAACTAAATCGGGTTTTGATGTAAGGTTTTGGGTATTATTTATCACCGCAATATATTAATAAAAAAAAATTACCCCTTTATTTTTGCTGTTAAAATTGCAAACCCTTTAATTGTGTTTTTTAAGAAATATAAAATAATATTTCGAAACCCGTTTTTAAGGAGGGAGAAAAAGAACTTTCATGCTGAGCTGACAGGGAAAATCCAAACCGGGGGTGTTTGTTTTATATTATCATTTATCATAATTTTTGGGGTTTAGTATTTTTATGATTAAATTGAATATATTCATACATAATAATAGGATAAAAAAAAGCATTACTAAACAGGTTTTTAATAGTGTGTTTAAGCAGACACACACTTTTTTTAAATCTGTCCTGATAGTTTAGGCTGCTCTGTTAAAATTATTTTTAAAGTTGCAAACCCCTTTTAAAAAGCTTTCAAGCCAAAGGGATTAATGTACATGTATAAATGACCTGTTTGCATTAAAATCTACATGCAATTATTTTATTGTATGATTCACATTAATGATTGCAATATTGTTCCAAAACAACTTCAAATGCAGTTTTTCACAAGAACATGAAATTTGGTTACCAGCGGGCCCCTACCGCGAGTGGGGCCAGTTGTCAGTGACCCCCGGCCATTTTTACCCCCCAGTCCCCCCCTGCCCTGTAAAGTCAGGCTACAACAGTTAGTTTGAGCCCAGCTGAAGAGTCACGGCTGTTTCCCTTTTGCGCCTGGTCCTGTGAGGACGGGGAAAAAGGGAACTGTAACACCAGTGATGCAGATGGACATCATTTCATAGAAATTTTCTTCTGCATGTTTATTGACAGTCAAAAGGTCATGCTGAACCCCCAAGGTGGTCTGACGAAAAAAAGTACACCACAGCGATGTGTTAGGGAGGGGACCCCAGTGTGGGGAGTCCCTTTCATCTCTGTTAATGGATGGAAGGACTAAAACAAACACAAAAAAAGGGGAGACGGGTAAAAGGGCACATGTTTATTATTTCAGCTCTAAAAGTATGGATAGAAAACACTTAAGAATGAGGGGCCACCCCAGGTCCACACCGGTGTCGGGGCCCCGGCCCCCCCCTGTCACAGGGCCCCTTTAGTCACATGGATGTGCCTTCACCTTTGGGGAACCTAACAGAGCAGGGGAAGGCAGAGATGACATGAACTGGTGAATGGAGTTTTCTAAGTCACTTGAAATTGAAATAATTAAACAGTAGATACCAGGCACAGGAGAAAAGGTTTGAAGGTAAGCAGGGCCTTTGGTGTTCCACCGGCCCAGAAAACGGATTTTTGAGCCCAGGTGGGGAACTTGCTGCTGGATTTCTTCTGTCTGCAGGACCTGTTCTTTAAAGGTGTTTGTCAAAAGAAGAAAACAGAAAACACATGGAAGTGATCAGCCTTTTTTACCTCCTCAAAAAACAGAGGAAATACTGCTTTTCTTCATTTTAAACCATTTGTGTCCCTGGGGCCCAAACTAAGAGAAATTTTAATTTGTTGTGAATTTGATAAAATATAATGCTCTAGAAAAAGGGCCCTGAAATATAATGTTTTAAAAAAACAATTGTAAAATTATAAGTTCCTCTGAAATTATTTGACTTAGAAAAATGGAAGATAATCATCTCCCTTTTTTCATCAAATCTTCAGGAATCGTTTTTTTTTGGGAGGATCCCCCTCCCCTCCCTCCAGCCTCAGAGGGGCGGAGCACAGGACAAGATGTTCAGCCTGGCCTGGACCCCATTGACAGTATTTCAGATGACTGAAAAAAAAGGGGGGAAAGAAAGCTCAAAAATGTATATTTTCAATTTCAAAACAGTTCAAATTATGATAACCCCAAAAACAAATTATTCCCTAACAGTATTCAAGAGCTGTTTCAATTGAAAGTAAAATCATTAAGTCTGGGGGGAACCCAAATTTTTTAAGAAACAATTAAAAGAAAAATCAAATATATTGTATTACAGTCGGACTCTTTTATAAATAATTTAAAAACTAAAACATGTACATCTTGAATGTTCAAATAAACAAAGTCAACATCCTGAATGGCTACAGAAAGGTTTTATTTGTTTTTTTGTTATTGAAGTACATTTTTTATTTATGACAGAATCTTTTTTTAAAAAATATTATAAACTTAATAATAAATTAGAGTTTTTAAAAAAAGTTAATGTTTTTTTGCTTTTTTGGTAGGATTGAATGATTTGTGTCGCCTGATGTTTAAAAAGCTATTTTTGTTTTTGTACTGTAATTATTATTTTTTCATTATTATCTGAATTTATTTTATTGTTTTTGTAATTTTTAATATGCCCAAAAAATAAAATTAATACCATTTTTCCCAGCAACGGGAAAACGCAGGATTTTTTAACGCGGCCACTGTTGGGGAAAGGGGGGCCAAGCCCCCTTATTGCTTCTGATTGGCTTAAGATGGTGCCTTCGTGTTGGTTATATTTAGGGACAAAGGACTTGGGGGGTCTGGGGTTGTTCTTCGTCAATCAGAGTTACCACATGAAGCCCGGGACCCAACTTTAATTTGGGGGGCCCCCCCGGGTCCCTTTTAATTTAATGTTGCCCCTTTGGAAAAGAGGGAGTCCGTTTGTTTTTTTCCCCAAGGGGAATTATGACTTGTTTTAGTTATTATCCCCAAACAAAACAATCTTTACTAGTCTAAAAAATTGAAAAAATTTGAGATCTTATTTTTTCTATTTTAATACTAAAACCACCCCCACCCAACCAGTTTTTTAAATTTATAAAAAAAAATATATATGTATTTTTAAAAGTGAATCCCGTAAAAACCCAAGAAAAAAAGATAGTAAAATTCATTAATTAAAAAAATTTTAAATTTCAAAAAAGCAAAAAAAAATAAAAATGGGCAATAACAATAAAAATTTTTAAAAAATTTCTTTTCAACAAGATCTTTGGGGGGGGAAAAGGGGTTTTTTTTGGGTTTTTTTTGGGTGGGGGTTCTCCCGTTTTTGGTTCCCCCCCCAAAATTTTCCGGCCCTTTCAAAACACTCAAGGGCCCCCCCCCCTTAATTGGGCAACAAGGCTCCTCTTAAGAAGCTTTCCACGTTGCTCTGGGAAGCCCCTCTTTAGTCCCTAGACCTTTCCACGTTTTCGATCCCCTTACAGGATACTCCTTAAATCCCCTTTTTAGCTACAACCCATTGGGGGCCAAAAAAAGTTAAGGGGGTTTTTGCTCATTAAATTAAACCCCCAATAGTTTGGGGTTAAAACCCAAAAAAAATGGAAAATTTTTCAAAAGTACGTACCCCGATTTTTCCCCCGTTAAAAGCTTCTACCCCAGAAAATTTTTTTCACCCCCTCAAAAATAAAAAATTTCAGAAAAGGGAGTCCCCATGGCAAATCTTAAATTAAACCTCCCAGGCGGAACATTTGGCCCAAGGGGTCCTTTCCCCCCCACACCCTGCCTTTCAAAAACCCCCCTTTTGGGGGAAAACAAAAAAAAGGTATACCCCCAATCCCCCCCCTGGAACAAACCCTTTGCAACATCATCCATCTCGTGACAAAAAGGGTTTAAAAAAAACCATTTTCATTTTAAAAACCCCTTTTCCCGAAAGAGGTGGGAGAAAAAAAGGGATGTTTTTGGGTGACTTTGTGGGAAAAAACCAAAACCACTCCCGGGGGCTTCCTTAAACAAAAAACGGCCCCCCCGTGGAAAAATTTTCCCTAAATAAAAAATTAAAAAAGAAAAACCTTAAAAAAAAAAATCAAAAAGTCCCTTTTTAAAGTTAAAAACAGTTTGGAGTTGTAAATTTTTTAAAAAAAGTAGTTTCCCTTGGGAAGGTTTAGATTTGTTTAGGGGTTTATTAAAACAGGTATCACCGTTGTAATGGTTTCAGTTTTTTGGGGGGTTTTCAGGATGATAAGAGGGGAAAAAACTTTTTTCCCCCCAGGGGGCCTCCCCTTTTAAAAGAAAACCTGTACTAGAAAAAAGGGGGGGTTACAAAATTCCCGAGGAAAAAACACCCCCAACCGTTTAAAGCGGTAAAAAATTTTTGGTCTGCCACTGGAGGTTTGGGGTTTTTAGAAAAGGGGTTCACCTTCTTAAAACCCCATATTGTAGTGTTCTTTGGCCAAAAAATTTTTAAAAGGGTTTTTAGGGCCCCAAAAGGGGGGCCTTCTCAAAACAAAAATTGGGTTTTTTTGAAAAAAAAATCTTTAGGTTTAAAAAAAGCTTTTTTTGTTTTTAAAAAAAAAAATTTAAAATTTTTCCAATTTAAGACACCACATGGGGAAAAACTGTTTGTTTTTATTAATTTAAAAACTCCAAGGAAGTTAAACTCCCGAGAAAACCAAAAAAACCAATTGGCCCAAAGGGGGATAACCCCGGGGGAAATTTACTAAAAGGGGGTATAATTGTGAGGGAGAAAATTGCCATGTATGTTAATGGTCGGGGAAAATTTTTTTTTTGGAAAGAACAGGCCCAGGCTACCCGAGCCCAGTTAACATTGTTCTGGAAACGCGCCCATTCGGCTGGGGGAATAAAGGGTTATGGTTCTCAGGAAAAAAAGTTTTTTGAAAAAGATTTAAATTTACTCAAAAGGGGGAAACCCCAAAATTTGGGGAAAAGTTCTTTTCCGGTTCCCCCCCATTTTAGAACCCAAAATTACTCCCCGGAAAACCCCCAAGTTTTTTCGTCGGGAAAAAGAAACTTGGAAAAACAAAACAAAACGGGTAACACCCAAAAAATTAACCAAGGGGGGGCAGTGGGAAAGCCAGCTTTTAACATGAAATTTTTTCCATGTCCCAGGGGGAAAAAAGGAATCTTAAAATTTTAAAATTATTGGGGGGGGAAAAAAATGAAAACCCTGCATGTTTAACAGAAATCTCCAATTAAAGAAAGGGCCGACCCCCCTCCCTCTTTGCCCCCCGCTTTGCCCCTCCGATTCTGTCCCCCATCTTTAAAGGGCTTTTTTTTATTTCACCGTTTGGCCGTCGCCTGGGGACCCCCCCAGATCCTCCATTTCACCCCATACTCTAAAGCAAACTTTTTTTTTAGGCCAAGGGCCCCCAAATGCCCTGATGTTTTGGGGGGTGGTGGGTCGGGGGGGGCAATTGCAGTTTCTAAAGGCTTTTCATTATCCATGCCCCCCTTTCCCCCCCTTTTAATGCCCACCCTGGGGGGGGAACCCCCAAGGGGGGGCTTTTAATTAGGTGCCAAACCCCTTTTGGCCCCGACCCCCGCCCCCTTTTTCCCCCCCCCTTTTTAAAGACCAAAATACACCCCGGGGGCACCAAACAAGGGGGGGGGAAAATTTCTTTTCCCAACGAAAATTTTGGGTTTAAATACACTCTGGGATGGGGGGGCCCCTTTGCCTTTAGCCAAACCCCCCATTCGTTTTCGGGGGCCCCGGGGGCCCGGGGGTTTTGGGTTTTCCCCCTTCGCCCCCCCGGGGGCTCCTTTGGGTTTTTGTTGTTTTTTTTTAAAAAAAAAATTTTAAAAACAAAAACAAAAAAATACTTAAAAATTAACAAAAAACATATAAACAAAAAAAAGATAATTTATTTTACAAAAAATTTTAAAATTTTAAATAATATAAATTTTTAAACCGCTTTTTTTCCCTTTAAAATCTTTAACCCTTTTAATTTTAAAGATTTCATTTTAAAATAAAATACAAGTGGAAACAAAAGTTTTTTGAAAAATTACAAAAACAAAAAACAATCATTAAAAATTCAAATTTTTTTTTTAAAAAATTTAAGTTAAAAAACATGAATTCAAAGGATTTTTAATAATGCCAAATACTAACGAAAAAAAAAAGAAAATTTAACAAAGCAAATTTTTTGGGGGAAAAAAGACATTAACGGGCCAACGTGCTAATTAACACAAAAAAAAAGGGGAACAAAAACAATTTTTTTCAGGTTTTTTTCACCCCTCTTCCCCTTTTTTCCCTTTTCCAAAAGGGGGGCCCCCTTTTCTTATCCCCTCTGTGGTGGAGGGGTTGTGGGTGACCGTTCAAACCCCATAGATAAACCCCCTTCCCCTTGGCTTTAAGGGTGAATCATTGTTGTAAACTCCGCTCATTGGGGGGGCAAACAAAATGGTCTAAAGGGGCAGAAGGGGTTTTTAAGGGGGGCTGGGGTACTGCCCCCCAATGGGGGGCCCGGGGTTTACCACCTGGGCACAATGCTAGTTTGGGATCAAAATTTTTTTTATTTCCAAGGGGAAGGGGGGAAATTTGGGGGACATGAAAAAATTTAAAAATAATATTTTTGAATTCTTTAATGGAAAAAAAAAAAAAGGGGTTTTACATTTTCAAAAAAATTGGGGTTTATTCCCAAGGTACATGCTTATGACTTCCCCTTTTTTTCCTCCACCAATTGTTTTCTTTTGGCAATTTAATAATAATGGTTTGGGAACAATGCCCCCGGCCCCTGTCCCCCTCTCCCTTTTTAAAAAAAAAATAAATTGTTTTTTTTCGGGAGGGGAAAAATGGAAAAAAGCCTTAAAACCCCAGTCTTTAAACCCCTAAAAAATTTTTAAAAAATAAAATTTACCGGCCCCCAAAACCCCCGCCCCAAAAAAAAACCCGTTAATCCCTATTTTATAACGTTTTTGTTTTTTTTGTTTTTTTCTTTGGCCAAAACCAAAATTTTGGGCTTTTTCCCTTTTGGGCCCCGTTTAGGGGATTAAAATTTGGGGCCCTGAAGGGTTTTTTTTTCAGATGCAAAAGGGTCTTTCGAAATGGTTTTTAAAATTTTTTTCAGGGTTTGCTTTAAACTGCAACATTTTAAAAGTTTCCTGGCATAGGGCTTGTAACCTACACAAATTCCTAAACCCTTCTTACCCCTTTCAAAAGTTTTCCCCAAAATCAAACTACCTAGGTTAAACCTTTTTTGGGGGGGGGGTTTTTCCCCCAAATCGGGGGGCCCAAAGGGCATGTCAAACCCCAAAAAAGGATTTTAAATTTTTACAAGTAGGGGCCCCCCCTTTTTGGGAGGTTTTTCATCGTTTCTGGCCTTTTTAGATTCCACAACATGTTTATGCCCCAACCCTTCAATTTAACAAAAAAAGGGAAACCCCTAGGGTATAGGGCTTTTTTTATTTCCGCCTGGGGGTTTTCCCTAAAATTTTGGTTTTTCTCAGCTTTGGAGGTTTTGGAATCCTTTTAAAAAACTCGGCCCAAAAATTTACAGGTTTGTTTGTTTTTTCGTTGCCGATGTGTTGTTGAACGGAAACCCAAAAGGGTCAGAAGTTTTAAAAAACCTAGTCCCCACACCCGTTAATCCCAAATGGGCACCATATTCCAATTTTGTTTGCAAAAAAAACAAATGGATCCACCCCATTTCCCCTTTTTAAAATTTTAAATTTTTTATTTAATTTTTTCTTTGAAAATTTTGAATTTTTTATTTTTAAAAAATTTTAGGTCCCAAAGTTAGTCCTTTAAGACGTTTTTAATGGCCCTAATTTTGAGGGCCCGATTTTGGAAAGGGTAATTTGGTTGGAAATTAAACCCCTTTTAACCATTCCCAAGGGGTTTTATCAAATGGTCCGGGGGGGGAAAAATGAACCAGTTCCCCCTCGCCGGGGCCTTTTTAAACCCCCATATAAAACTCCCCCCGAGAAAGGGAAAAGGGGTTTAAAACCCCCTTTTTAAAAAAAGGCAGGGGAAGACGTTTATTATTTTAAAAAAATTTAACAGGGAATCGGGGAAAAATTAAATGCAAAAGCTTTAAATTTTAAAAATTTTTTCAAAAATTCAAATTTTAAAAAAAAACAAATTTAAAACCAAAATTATTTTCTGGGAAAAAAATTCAGTCAGGGGGGAACCCAAATATTAAAAAACTTAAAACAAAACTTCATTTTATTATAAAAAATAAATTTGAAAATTTTAAAATCTAAAATTTAAAATTTTTTGGGTTAAAAAAAAAAATTAAAAATTTTCTGAAGGATATAATAAAGGGAGGAAATTTTATCCAAAAAATTTTTTTTTTTAAGAAAATTTAAAAAATTAAAATGAAAAAAAAAAATTGGGGTATTTTCCCTTTTTCCCATTCTTTTCTTTTTTTTCTTTTTTTTTTGGGTTAAAAAGCTTTCCCATTTTCAAAAATTTTCCCGACTAAAATTTTTTATTTAAAAAAATCTAGCTTATTTATTTTTCATGCCCCCAATAAATCCCCTTTTTAAAATTTAAACCCAAATTTTAGAACAAAACTTTTGGGGAAAAAAATGAAAGCCCCTTTTTGTTGAAAAAAAGGGGCATTGGGTTAGCTTTTTGGGGTTTAAAAATTTTTTTGGACAAAGGGCCGTGGAAATTTCTGATAATTCCCTTTTAAATACAAAAAACCACAGGGTGGAAACAGAAATACCATAAAAGTATTTTTAAAAAATTTAAAAGATGGGTTTTAAAAGGAATTTTTTGTTTTTTGGGGCAAGGGGGGTTTTTTTTTTTTGGAAAACCTTTAAATTTGGTTCATTTAATGGAAAATTTTCCAATTCCTTTGAACCAAAGGGAAAAACCTTTTCCCCCTCCCTGGACATCCCCCCCCTGAGGTTTTGGGAACTGAAACCACCCCATTTAACCAGGGTTTTTTACCGGGAAAAATTGAAAATGAAAGTTAAGGATGGTGTTGACAAAATGCAGGTAAAAATTCCTTAACCTCTTTGGTGTTGATTGCTGGCCCCGGGAAAATTTTTTTTTATAAAAAACACCTGCTTGTAAGGGTTTTAATTCCCCCCCAAAAAATTTTGGGGTTTTAAAAAAAAAAATTTTCTACTCCTTTTCCCAAAAAATTAGGCCGGAAAAAAAGAGATTTTAAAAGGGGAACAAAATTTTTTTTATTGGAAAATTTTCCACCCCTCACATCTTTAGGCTTCCCAAAAGAATCAAATTTGGGCCCCATCCCGGTAGTCCTAAGATGGTCCTGGGGAAAACAGGCCCGACCCCGGTTTGGGAAAAATTTTTCCCATGGGCCACCCCCTCCTTTCCCCCTGGGGGTGAATTTGTCCAACTTTGGCCGCCCCAAAAACAAAAAAAGGGTTTTGGTTTTTCATGAAAACCCGAAAAAGGGCCCCTTAAAAATTTTTGAAGAAAACACTTGGTAAAAAAAAAAGGGAAGAAAAACAGGTATTTTTCCCGAAAGTTTCTTTAGGTAGAAGGCCCCTTTATGGGATCACAAAAAAGGCTCTGCACAATCCCTGGGGGTACTGTTTTCTAAATTTTTTTAAGGTGGAGGGGCTTTATTTCCGGTCGGGGTACCCTTTTTCCCTTTTGGGGTCCCGCCTTTGGGGGTTTTTTGTTGGGTTTCAAAACCCCCATTTTTAGCCCCTTGGGAGCGGGGCCGGCCCGGGGCCCGTCTGGGTGTCGGGGGTGTGACTGGGTGGTTTGGAAAGGCCTTGTTCCCCTTTTTCGTTTTAAAAAATTGTCTCTAGTTCCTACCCAGCCCGGGGGGGGTTTTTTGGGCCCTTTGGGTACCAATAAAACCGGCCCAAGGCTTAGGGGGGTTTTTCCCCCAGGGCCTGGCCCGTATTCTTCCCGGGGAAGGAGGGGGGGCCCCCTACCCCCGGGGGGGTCCCCGGCGGGGGAAAAGTTTGGGGGGCCAAAAAGTTTGTTTGAAACAGGTTCCCCAGAAAAATCATACCGGCAAATGACCTTTTGGGGGCCCCTTAAAAAAGGGGTTAAAATCCAGGCCCCTTGTTTGCCCCCCGGTGCGGGGGGTCCCCGAAATCCGAACTGGGGCCCTCCGGACCTTTAAACCCCCCTTCTTCAGGGGCGAAACCCGGGCCCCGTGCCCGGGCCCCGGGCTTTGGGGAGTCGGGGGCTGGAGATCCGGCCAGTTTCCCCGGGGCTAACCCGGTTGGGACGGGCAAAATGTGAAGGAAAAGGGCCCGACCACGGGGCGTTCCCTTTAAATTTAGGTTTTCTGGGGGCCCCCCATCCCCCAAATTTTTTCCCCGTTTTCCGGGGAGGCCCGGGGGAAAACTTTCCCCCCATAGGCCGCCTTGTCTTTTCTGGATAAAAAAACCCCCCCAGTTCAAAACGGGTTTTTGGAGACCCGGGGTTCCGAAACGAGGGGTTTGCCACCATGGGGGAACCCACTTGTGGTTTCATTTGGGGGGTCCGTAAAAAAACCCCAGGAAAAGGGTTTTTTAACCCCCCCTTGGGCCCAAAACCTCAGCCCCCAAAAATTTTTAATTTTCCCCCATGGGACCGGTCGGCCAAAACGGGGTTAAGGGGGAAAATCTGGGGTTATGGGGGCACCGGGCGCTTCGGGTCGAAAAGGCCGTTTGCCTGAAAGAGGCCCAAAAAAATTTTTTGTGAATTTTCCTTTGGGGAAGTCCCCAGGATCGTTTTTTTAGGGATCCCCCCCGCAAACGAGCGAGGATCCGGGAACTTCCGAAGGGCGTTTCTTGGTCTGGTTTCGGCCAGGGAGCGGTTAGGCATCCCAGGGGTGCCCCCGAAAAGGGGGGCCCCCCTCAAAAAAAGACTAAAAAGTAAGGGGCATCGCCCCCCCGAAATTTTAGGAAAAGGGGGGGGGGCGGGGCTGCATTGGGGGAAACATGTTGTTTGGAGGGCCGAAAGGGGTTTCATTCTGACACTCCCCCTTTGGAGGTTTTGGGCGAAAAGGGGTCTAAAGGGTTAAAAACTTCCTAAAGGAAATTTTTCCTTTGGGGCTTTTCCCCCCCCAAAAAATGAGAGGGGCCTCTCGAGAGCATGCTCAACGAAAGACTCCCCCTTTTGAGGGCCGCAGGTCACGGGAGTTTTGACCCGTAGGAAAAAACTCAGGACTATTCCTTCCGACCTTCCCCCAGAGACTGGACATTGGGGGAATGGGAAACTGTTTTTTGGCTTTACCCCCCAAAAACCCGTAAGCGGGAAAGAGGTGTTTTCCGTGGGAAAAAAATTTTAAAAGTTTTAAAAACTTCATTTAAAATACGATTTCAAAAACCCTTAAAAAAATATTTTTTAAAAACAAACAAGGGGGGAACGGTCAGAGAAACCCCCAGGGTAAAAAACCTTTAAAATATTTTAAAGGGCTTAAAACATAAAAAGGTTTCCCACCGACCTTTTGAACACTTGTTTTAAACAAAATTTGGGGAAATTTTATCGCTTTTTGGAAACAAAGCTTTTTAAACCCCTTTTCCCCAAAACCCCCAACCCTTTTTTGTTTAAAACCCTTTTGATCCCCCCGCAAAAAAATTTTCGCCGCCCCCAAACCCCCTTCCCCCCCGAAACCACCTCTCCAGGGAAAAAAAACAGCAGAAAGGGTGGGAGCCTGGGAGCCTTAAACCGGCGAACCCCCCACCACCATTTTCTGTGGGGCCCCCCAAAAAAAATTTAACAAACAAACAAAAACAACAAAAATAAAAAGCCTCTAACTGAAAAATATAAATTTAAAAAAAAAGGAAAGATAGGTCTTTTTTTTTTTTTCCGCTTTTAAGCCTCAAATAAATTACCGTGCTTGCACAAACCCCTTTTTATGAATGACTTTGAAAGGGTGGGGGGGGTTCTTTTGGGTTTTTTGCCGTGGGTTTTTAAAAGTGATCCAAAGAAGGGCCTTTTGGAGCCCCCCTTTCCCCCCCAACCCATTTGTCAAACCCCCAAAAAAAGCCTTGTATCGATGCATTTTTTTTTGGGGGCGACATTTTTCATGCCCCCTTCATGGAAAAATCAGGATTTTGGTTTTGGTTTTGCTTTTCTTGGGAAATTTCTGGAAATTTCAATGGAGGGCAAACAAATGGGGGCCAACAAAATTAAAAGGGTCGGGCCTAAACCGGGTTAACAACAACCCTTGAATTAAAAAAATTTTTTCCCAAAATTTTCACCCTTGGGGACCCAAAAGTCCAAACCTTTTCACCCCTAGTTCATTAACTTGTCCCTTTTATTGTGGGTTTTTTTCAGTCCCCCCCCTCTGGGAAACCCCAAAATTTTGTCAACCCCAACTTTGGTACACGTAAGCATTTAGGGTTGTCCTCACCCCAACGATAAACCTTTTTTTTCCCCTTTTCCCCTAAAGTTTCAAAAACAGAAAAAGGGGGGGGCAGCCCGAACCTGCCAAAAAAATAAGGGGAAATTCAAAACATGGGTCAACAAAAAGCCAAGTGTTTCAGAAAGGAAACTTTCAGCAAAAGACTGGACCTGGTCTCTGGAAAAAACCAAGACACAAAACTGTTTGTGGAAATGGTATTTCAAGTTTAGTTTCGTTAATTATAAAAAGATTAAACAGTACCAAAAAAAAATAAAAAGTTTTATTTTTTCAATAATTTATAAAAAAAAACATAGAGTCTTTAACTTCCCCTCCTTTACATACATGTGCTTTCTTACTTTAAGGCCAATTTTTTTCTAAAATTTTTGTGGCCGGTGTCTTTTGAGAAATGAAAATTTTTCCTTCTTCCAGGAAAAAATTATTTAATTTTTATGTAGGGAAAACAAATGAGGAATTTAAAAATCCCTTAGAATTTCTACTTTCCCCCCCAAAATCAGTGGGGTTCCTAAGTTGTCCCCAATGAATCAGGAGCCCCGAAATTTTCCCCAAAAACCCGGGTAAAAGCTGAATTATTTGTCCAAAAAGAAAATTTCAATAAACCCCGCTTTTCATTTAAAATTGGGTGTTTTTAAAACAACCCAAATTTATTTTTTTAATATGACGACCGCTTCAAAGTTTTTTGGGGAAAAAAATATTACGGTTTTTTTTTCTGAAATGTCTTTTTTGAAAATTTAATTTTGTTAAAAGGAAAACAAGGGTTTGTTTATCCCTTGCAAAAGGGGGAAAAAGGGGCTTTTGGTTAATGGTTTTTTTAAAAATCCTTTTTTTGCTGAAAACGTTCTATTTTTCCGGTCATGCCAAAAATCCCCTTTTTTTGAAAATAGGGGACACCCTGGGGGAAAGGGAAGGGGGTTTTTCCCGATTCTACCAAACATTTTTCAACCCCCCCCGTTTAAAAGGGAAAAATTCGTAATGTTGGGGCAAAAAGGGGCATTTTAAGGTTGGTGCTTTTGTCTAAATTTTTTTAATCTGAAAACTGAATTAAAATAAAAAGAAAAGGGGGAAGGGTCTTTTTAAAATTTCCTTTTTTTAAATTTACAGAAATTAAGTTTTGGGAAAAAAGGGTAATTTCAAAATTTTCCCCAAAAAAATTTTAAAATTAAAAAAATTTATGCTTTACCCCCGACCTTTCTTTTAAAAGAAAACTTTTTTAAATTTTAACTTTGAAACCAAAAGGTCAAAAAAAAATGGGGCCTAAGGACCTGAAGGGGGTTCGTTCCATTTTTTGGGAAATTTGGGGGGGGCTACCAAAACTGAAATTCTTTAAAAAAAGGGACCCCCAAAGCCTAATTACAAAGGGGTGAAATTTAAATTTTAATTGGAAAACATTTTTTGGGGCCCCTCAACTGAAACGAAAATTTCCTTTTTTTCCCCTTTACCCCTTATAAAACAAAAATTTTAAAAAAAATTTTGCAGTTTTTGTGAAAAATTTTGGGGAAAAAAAAGTTTGGGGCAAAAAAAGTTTAAAAGATTTGAAAGCATTTCCCCTTTTTTATTTCATGTTTGGTTTAAAGAATTTTTGTTAATTGGGGGCATTTGAAAAGGGCCTATTTGGGTTTTTTTAAAAATTTAAAAAGTTTGGTAAAAAATTTATTAATGTTAAACTTTCTCTGGTTTTACCTTTTTTAAAAAATTTTTAAAAATCGTAGAAAGGGGTTTTTTCTTTTTAAATTTCTGGGCCTTGAACCCTCTAAAAATGCCGTGGCCCCGGGTTGTCGGTTTTTTTCAGGGGCGAGCAATGTTTGCAACCAAGGGTTTGAAGTTTGAAAGGGGCTCCGAACCCCAATTCACAGTTAAAAACCCCGGTTCTGTTTTATGGTTTCATGTTTTAGGATTGGGGTTAAACCCTCAACCAAAGGGCGTTGGAAAATTCAAAAAAATTTTTGGGAAAACCGGACATTTTACAAAAAAAATTTTGGGAAGAATTTTTGCCTAAAGGACAAAATTTTTTTTAATTGTTATTTTCTTTTGGAAATTTTTTTTTTGGGTTTGGAATTTTTTTAACAAACCCGGCGGGGTTTAAAACATTTTTTGTTTTAAAAAGCCTTTTTTCATGTTTTTTTTAAATTTTTATTTTTTGGATTTTTGTTTTCCCAAAAAAAAAAGTTTTAAAATTTTTTTTCCCAAGTCATTTCCAATTTTGGTTAACGATAAAGGTTAGGGACCTTTTATTCATGAAAAAAGTAAATCCCGTTGTCCTAACCTTTTTAGCAACAAATTTTACAGTTGTCTGTTCCCAAACCAGGACCCAACTTTTCCCTTTAGCCCATTTAACAGCTTTTTAAAAAAAATTCCCTTAAATTATTTTTTAAAAAAAAAACCCCTTTTTTCCCCTTTTAAAACGCAAGGAAAAAATCCAAGTGGAATTTCGGGAAAACTTTCTCCGTTTTAAGATACTTCTTTTTGGGGAAAAAAAAAAACAGGGGAAAACAGGGTTTTTTTTAAATCCCCAATTTTTTCCCCAAAAATTTTGGAAAATTTTGAAAATTTCTTTTCCTAAGGCTGGGGGGTGGGTCTTCACCAAAAACAAGGGGTTTGTTTTCAAAGGGGCCCCTTTTTTAAAACGGGCAAATTTTCCCCCGCCCGGTTTTTTTTTCTTATTATCCCCTTAAAATAACTTCTCTTTTGGACATTGTGGTAAAACGACTTTTAAAGAAAATCAGGGGGGGCCTTGAATCTCCCCCCAAAAATTTTAAATTTTTCCTTTTTGTTGAAAAAATTTTCAGATGTTGCCAACCTGTTTGGGGTTTAAAATTTTTTTACCCCTGGGATTTTTCTAAAAAAAATTTTTTCCAAGGTTTTAAATTTTTGGTTATTTTGAGTTATTTTAAGTTTGTTTTTTTTTTGTTGTAATATGGGCCTGGGCTAACCCTATTTTTTTTTGTGAGGTTTTAGGGTGAAATATTCCAGATTTTCAAGTCAAATTTTTTTTTTAAAAAAAACAAAACCTTTTGGGTTTTTTGGGAAACTAACTCATCATCTTTTATTCCCTAAAAGGCAGAAAAGGAAGGAAAATTTTTTTTAAACCCAAAATTACATTTAAGTTTTAAATTTTATTTAAGTTTTAAATAAATTTTTCTCCCTCTTAAACCATTTTCGTTGGGGGGGTTTTTCCCCAAAGAATAAAAACTATGTTTGGGGTTTTTTTTTGTAGGGTCCCCAGCAAAGGTCTTAGGGCTGAAAATGGCCAAAGACCCTTTGGAAAAGATAAAAAGTTTTTTGCCGGAGTGGACTGGCCCCTCTTTGGGCCCAACCAGTTTAGTGGGACCCTGGTGGGCCAATTTTGGGGTGGTTTGGACCCAAAGGGCAAGGCTTTCCGGACCACCTTTTAAAGGGAAAGGGGGCTTAAAATGTATTGGGGTGCCCAAAAGGGGGCAAGGGGAATGAAAAGGGAAGGGGGAAAAATTCCCCCCGGGAGGAAAGGGGGAAATTTGGGAGGGGAGGGTTCTTTACCCAAAAATAGATTTCCCCCTTTAAAAAAACCGTTTTGAAATTGGGTTTGTTACTTAAAATTTAGAAAAGGGTTGGTTATTCCCCTGCCTTTTCCCCCTTGGGTTTTCCCCCAAAAAAGGGGCCCCCCTTTTTGGGGGTGGTCCCAAATTTTTTGGGTGGAAAAAACTTATTGCCACCAAATCCCGGGGGGGGAGCCTGGGACCCCCCCTTTTTTTTTGGGGTTTTGTACCCAAAATGAATGGGGAGGAAGGGAAGGGCCCCTTATGACCCCGGGTTTTATTTGACTTCGCCGCCCGGGAACTAAAAATTTCCCTCACCCCTAGTTTAAAAATTTGGGGGAGTTTTTTTTACAAGGGGGTTTTTTGAAAAGGGGTTTTTGGCAGGTGAGGAAAGGGTGTCCCATCTTTCCCCTTAGTTGGCCCGGGGGGAAGAAGGGAAGACCAAAGAAAAAAAGGAGCCCCTATTTTTTAAAGGGTTTTATCCCCCCCCTCGGGAACTTTACAAGAAGAACATTAACAAGGGCATTTCCCCAAATTTTCAGGAAAACCCCGGAAAAAAATTTTTGCCCCTTTTTGTGTTCCCCAACCAAATTGAGGTTAAGGGTTTTTTTAAATGGAAGATCTTCGTTTTGTTTGGGTAAAACGCTGCAGATTCGTTTCCATGAATCCTTTGGGGGTTGGGGTGTGTGGGGGGGTTCTTAAGGAAATGTTGACGCCGAATTTTACCTTCCCGGGGGGAAAAAATTTACCCCCTTTTTTTGGGAAGTGGGGTGGGGCGGACCCCAAAATTTGACCGTAAAAGTTTAGCGGGGGTTTAACAGCAGCCCCCTGGGAAAGGGGACACCGGCCTCTTTTCTGGGGGGGTTTCCCGGGGAAAAAATTGGGGGGAGGGTTTTAAAGGTCCCATTTCCCAAAAATCAAAACTTTTATGTTTTAAAATCTCAATACGGGCACGGGCAGTCCTTTGGTTCAAAATTTTTTGGGTTTTTTGAAAATGAGGTGTATTTGGGGGCACCCCCAGCCCCTTAGTTTTAGGGGTTGGAAGGGGGGCCCTAAACACGGGCAGGGGCATTTTTTACCCCCGGGAATATACCATTAAACCTAACCCGGATTTGGGGGGGGAAAATTCGGAACCATTAAGTGGGGTGGAAATTTAGAAAGCGGGGAAAATTTAACGGATTTTTCCCGGGGGAAGGCCACTTTAAAAGGGGGAAAGGGGTTTTTTTAATAAAACTGGCGCTTTTGCCCGTTTTTTTTTCAAAGGGGGGGTTATGAAGCCTGCCCTCGGCTGTTTAAATTTTATGGTGTTTTTGGGGCCAACGTGGTCGGGACCAGTCAACCCTTTTTTTGAGCATTTTTTGGGCCCACGTGGCTGGCCAATTCACTGGGGGTTCGGGGTTTT
>JAQQSB010001572.1:5000-40695 GCA_029721515.1 Synanceia verrucosa | reverse complement strand
AGATCAGATGTATGCAGGTTGGTGTGGCCGTGGCGAAGACAAATGCCACAAAGGGGCCTTTCAAGGATGCCACAAAGTCTTTCTGACGACTTTTTTGAGCTGTATTGTTTTTGTCTTTTTGACATGCGATGACATTTTTTGGCAGTTTTCCACCGTCAGTTGAAAAGCTTACAGCAGCTGGTATTCCCAGGCGGTCTCCCATCCAAGTACTGACCAGGCCCGTCCGTGCTTAGCTTCCGAGATCAGACGAGATCGGGAGTATGCAGGTTGGTGTGGCCGTAATGGAAGTCAAACGCCACAAAGGAGCCTTTAAGGATGCCGCAAAGTCTTTCTGACAACTTTTTTGGGGCTGTATTGATGTTTTTGTCTTTTTTGACAGGCGATGACATTTTTTGGCAGTTTTCCCACCGTCAGTTGAAAAGCTTACAGCACCTGGTATTCCCAGGCGGTCTCCCATCCAAGCACTGACCAGGCCCGACCGTGCTTAGCTTCCGAGATCAGACGAGATCAGGCGTATGCATGTTGGTGTGGCCGTAAGCGAAAACAAAGGTCACAAAGGGGCCTTTTAAGGATGCCACAAAGTCTTTCTGACGACTTTTTTGGAGCTGTATTGTTTTTGTCTTTTTTGACATGCGATGACATTTTTTGGCAGTTTTCCCACCGTCACTTGAAAAGCTTACAGCACCTTGTATTGCCAGGCGGTCTCCCATCCAAGTACTGACCAGGCCCGACCGTGCTTAGCTTCCGAGATCAGATGTATGCAGGTTGGTGTGGCCGTGGCGAAGACAAATGCCACAAAGGGGCCTTTAAAGGATGCCGCAAAGTCTTACTGACGACTTTGTACCTTCTGTAGTGGTTTAGACAGTTTTGAAATGCGATGACATATTTTGGCAGTTTTCCCACCGTCAGTTGAAAAGCTTACAGCACCTGGTATGCCCAGGCGGTCTCCCATCCAAGTACTGACCAGGCCCGTCCGTGCTTAGCTTCCGAGTTCAGACGGGAACTGCAGTATGCAGGTAGGGGGGGACAGCGGCGAAAACAAATGTCACAAAGGGGCCTTTTAAGGATGCCGCAAAGTCTTTTTGACGACTTTTTTGGAGCTGTATTGAAGTTTTTGTCTTTTTTGACGTGCAATGACATTTTTTGGCAGTTTTCCCACCGTCAGTTGAAAAGATTACAGCACCTGGTATTCCCAGGCGGTCTCCCATCCAAGTACTGACCAGGCCCGACCGTGCTTAGCTTCCGAGATCAGACGAGATCGGGCGTATGCAGGTTGGTGTGGCCATAGGCGAAAACAAATGTCACAAAGGGGCCTTTTAAGGATGCCGCAAAGTCTTTTTGACGACTTTTTTGGAGCTGTATTGAAGTTTTTGTCTTTTTTGACATGCGATGACATTTTTTGGCAGTTTTCTCACCGTCGGTTGAAAAGCTTACAGCACCTGGTATTCCCAGGCGGTCTCCCATCCAAGTACTGACCAGGCCCGACCGTGCTTAGCCTCCGAGATCAGACAAGAACGGGCGTATGCAGGTTGGTGTGGCCGTAAGGTAAGACAAAAGCCACAAAGGGGCCTTTTAAGGATGCCGCAAAATCCTTCTGATGACTTTTTTGGAGCTGTATTGATGTTTTTGTCTTTCTTGACATGCGATGACATTTTTTGGCAGTTCTCCCACCGTCAGTTGAAAAGCTTACAGCACCTGGTATTCCCAGGCGGTCTCCCATCCAAGTACTGACCAGGCCCGTCCGCGCTTAGCTTCCGAGATCAGACGAGACCGGGTGTATGCAGGTAGGTGTGGCCGTAAGCGAAAACAAATGCCACAAAGGAGCCTTTTAAGGATGCCGCAAAGTCTTTCTGACGACTTCTTTGGAGATGTATTGATGTTTTTGTCTTTTATGACATGGGATGACATTTTTTGGCAGTTTTCTCACTGTCAGTTGAAAAGCTTACAGCACCTGGTATTGCCAGGCGGTCTCCCATCCAAGTACTGACCAGGCCCGTCCGTGCTTAGCTTCCGAGATCAGACGAGATCAGGCGTATGCAGGTTGGTGTGGCCGTAAGCTAAAACAAATGCCACAAAGGGGCCTTTTAAGGATGCCGCAAAGTCTTTCTGACGACTTTTTTCAAGCTGTATTGTTTTTTTATTTTTTGACATGCGATGACATTTTTTGGCAGTTTTCCCAATCTGTCACTTGAAAAGTTTACAGCACCTGGTGTTCCCAGGCGGTCTCCCATCCAAGTACTGACCAGTCCCGTCCGTGCTCAGCTTCCGAGATCAGACGTTTGCAGGTTGGTGTGGACGTAAGCGAAGACAAATGCCACAAAGGGGCCTTTTAAGAATGCCGCAATGTCTTTCTGACGACTTTTTTGGAGATGTATTGATGTTTTTGTCTTTTTTGACATGCGATGACATTTTTTGGCAGTTTTCCCACCATCAGTTGAAAAGCTTACAGCACCTGGTATTCCCAGGCGGTCTCCCATCCAAGTACTGACCAGGCCCGGTCCGTGCTTAGCTTCGAGATCAGACGAGATCGGGCGTATGCAGGTAGGTTTGGCCGTAGCGAAGACAAACGCCACAAAGGGGCCTTTTAAGGTTGCCTCATAGTCTTTCTGTCGACATTTTTGGATCTGTATTGAAGTTTTTGTCTTTTTTGACATGCGATGACATTTTTTGGCAGTTTTCCCACTGTCAGTTGAAAAGCTTACAGCACCTGGTATTGCCAGGCGGTCTCCTATCCAAGTACTGACCAGGCCCGTCCGTGCTTAGCTTCTGAGATCAGAGGAGATTGGGCGTATGCAGGTTGGTGTGGCCGTAAGCGAAGACAAACGCCACAAAGGGGCCTTTTAAGGATGCCGCAAAGTCTTTCTGACGACTTTTTTGGAGCTGTATTGATGTTTTTGTCTTTTTTGACAGGCGATGACATTTGTTGGCAGTTTTCCCACCGTCAGTTGAAAAGCTTACAGCACCTGGTCTTCCCAGGCGGTCTCCCAGCCAAGTACTGACCAGGCCCGTCCGTGCTTAGCTTCCGAAATGAGACGAGATCGGGCGTATGCAGGTTGGTGTGGCCGTAAGCGAAACCAAAGGCCACAAAGGGGCCTTTTAAGAATGCCGCAAAGTCTTTCTGACGACTTTTTTGGAGATGTATTGATGTTTTTGTCTTTTTTGACATGCGATGACATTTTTTGGCAGTTTTCCCACCATCAGTTGAAAAGCTTACAGCACCTGGTATTCCCAGGCGGTCTCCCATCCAAGTACTGACCAGGCCCGTCCGTGCTTAGCTTCCGAGATCAGACGAGATCGGGCGTATGCAGGTTGGTGTGGCCGTAAGCGAACCCACATGCCACAAAGGGGCCTTTTAAGGATGCCGCAAAGTCTTTCTGACGACTTTTTTGGAGATGTATTTGTCTTTTATGACATGCGATGACATTTTTTGGCAGTTTTCCCACCGTCAGTTGAAAAGCTTACAGCACCTGTTATTCCCAGGCGGTCTCCCATCCAAGTACTGACCAGGCCCGTCCGTGCTTAGCTTCCGAGATCAGACGAGATCGGGCGTATGCAGGTTGGTGTGGCCGTAAGCGAAACCAAAGGCCACAAAGGGGCCTTTTAAGGATGCCGCAAAGTCTTTCTGACGACTTTTTTGGAGATGTATTGATGTTTTTGTCTTTTTTGACATGCGATGACATTTTTTGTCAGTTTTCCCACCGTCAGTTGAAAAGCTTACAGCACCTGGTATTCCCAGGCGGTATCCCATCCAAGTACTGACCAGGCCCGTCCGTGCTTAGCTTCCGAGATCAGACGAGATCGGGCGTATGCAGGTTGGTGTGGCCGTAAGCGAACCCACATGCCACAAAGGGGCCTTTTAAGGATGCCGCAAAGTCTTTCTGACGACTTTTTTGGAGATGTATTTGTCTTTTATGACATGCGATGACATTTTTTGGCAGTTTTCCCACCGTCAGTTGAAAAGCTTACAGCACCTGTTATTCCCAGGCGGTCTCCCATCCAAGTACTGACCAGGCCCGTCCGTGCTTAGCTTCCGAGATCAGACGAGATCGGGCGTATGCAGGTTGGTGTGGCCGTAAGCGAAACCAAAGGCCACAAAGGGGCCTTTTAAGGATGCCGCAAAGTCTTTCTGATGACTTTTTTGGAGATGTATTGATGTTTTTGTCTTTTTTGACATGCGATGACATTTTTTGTCAGTTTTCCCACCGTCAGTTGAAAAGCTTACAGCACCTGGTATTCCCAGGCGGTATCCCATCCAAGTACTGACCAGGCCCGTCCGTGCTTAGCTTCCGAGAGCAGACGAGATCGGGCGTATGCAGGTTGGTGTGGCCGTAAGCGAACCCACATACCACAAAGGGGCCTTTTTTATTTTTTATTTTTTTTTTCCACTTTGTCTGCATTGTTCTCATTGTTCAACACCACAAAAGAGTGTCGACCTTTTATGAGATTATGCATATTTTAGTCTTGCAGCAAAAGCTATTAATATTTGGTGCTTGTATGTGACCATCACCGGCCCTCCCTGGAATCTAATCTTACTTTATTTATTGGAATTTCCTGTTATAAGCCAGAGAGGGACATGCTACACCTTGGTGATAAGAGGGGGAAATAAATGACAGACAGGGAGATAAGACAAAACAAAAAGGGAAGTTTACAGACAGGCAGTGCTATTGGAATAAAAAAAACGTGTAAGCTACTGTGTCATTCCTAACACCTTCATCCCAACACCCAACAGTATTGAACACCAGAGTAGTGGAGGACCTAACCGTATAGAGTAGGCTACCAAGAACACAAATGAAAGAAGTATGTGGAGAAAACATGACCTTAGTGAGAAGTCGGACGAATGATTTGGCACATACTAGCAGTTCACATCAGTACTTATCAATGTGACTCGGGAGGAGTTAATAAGGTCTGGATAAAACATGCATGTGTGTAGAACACCCAAACCCAGAGTGTCTACCACGACCCCTCATGGCCAGATCGGCCAGGTGTCCACAACAACCCGGGAAGTGGGAGCATCGACGATGCCAAACCCAGAGAGCCACCGGGCCACCGAGAACCACGCAGATCCAACGACCAGGAGGAGAAAGAAACCACCACCTCCCAGCAGGCCAGGACAGGTCCAAGGGGCCAGCGACACAAGGGCCCACCCAACCCCAACCACCCCACCATCCACCCCCATCCCCAACCCCCACCCCCCGCCCACACCCCCCCAGCCACCCCAACACCCGGGAGACAGGAGGCCACCGCCGCCCATGAGGCAAGACCCGCGAACAGCGCTCCCTCCCGGAGGGAGGGGGACGAGAGAGCGAGGGAGCACCGGGCCCGCACGCAGCAGGCCATCACCGGGCGGCATCCAGAAGGCGACCGAAGCCGGGCCCGAACGCAAACCATGGGGCCAGTGTGGGCGAGGAGAGAAAGGGAGAGGGAAAAGCGGGGGGACGGACCAGCGCCACCATGAATCCGACAGGGAGCCCCATCCCACACACAGAGACAACCGAGAGCACGGGCGAGAGCAGGCCGAATCCACCAATCAGGGAGCAGCAACCGCATGCGCCGACCCACTCACCCAACCCCCGGCCAGCAAAGAGCCCACCAACAGCCCCCCGACCATACTGACCAGCCACCACATCCCCAAAACACAGCTGCCGTGGCACCGCCACTGAGGCCACAGCATCAGGGGTCCCCTTGCAGCTATGGTGGGGCCCCCAACCTCCCCCCCCTCACAGCCCCGAGATTCGAGGGGGCCGGGTCCCACCAGAATGGCCATTAATTTAATTTAGTGATCCCAACCTATTTATGGGCTTCCCCGGTTCCAGACGAGGAAGCCTATCACCCAAAACGTGGTTCGTGCTACCCTGTGTGTAATGTGGTGCATTAAAAGTTGGAAGGGCAGGAGAGGCTGCAGGAGAAGAACAGAGGGCTGCAGGATAAGGGTACCTGCAGCCAACCCTAATCCGAATCCCCAAGCCACCCCAAACCCCCCCAAAAGCGTGAGTGTGTTTACTGTATTAAAATTGAAGAGCAGGGGGCAAGTGGGTGGGAGAGGGGGAAGACTACAGTGCCCTGGAGCACTGCACCGCACCACCAAATCTCCCACCGTCCTCACCCCCACCTGTCTTCAAAGCCCTATGTGTTGAGTCCCTATATGTGCCTAAATGTGACTATGTATAGTGAGGTGCAAGATATGTGAAGTGCACATTAAGAGGCAGTCTGGTGTGGACCCGGCCCATGGGAACAGAGCCGCAAGGGACGTAGACGAGATGGGCATAGCTCCTGAAGCACTGGGCCCCCAGGATCAAGAGGCCAGGGGCCAGGGAAATCCCACACAAACCAGCAGGCCCCACCAACACCATGACCCTGAAAGCTGCAGCCTCAGAGCAGGGCCCCAGCAGCCATGCAGAATTAGAGATGCAGCGACCAACCAGCACAGCCGAAAAGGATCGTCGCACTTCACCAGCCGGGAGCCAGATGCGCAAGCCAGCGCCGCCCGGCACACAATCCCCCCCCCGGCGGACCCCGATCGCTCCCCCAAGCCCGGGATGCCCCCTTGTGTGCGAGGGAGGCCCCCGACCCACCGTAACACTGATCCGCCCCACCACCCCCCCAGCACGAGGAGGCAAGCTCCGCGGGGAACGGAGCAAGCCCCCCACCGGCATGGCCCCATCCCACCCCCCGAACGCAACGTCGGACCCGGATCGAGGATCGAGCAAGCTGAGCTTGGAACTCCAGTGGTGATATGCGGGCCCAGGCGATTGCCTGAGCACGTGCGGGCCAGAGCACGCACACCCCCCCCAGAAGAGAGCCCCCGGCCCCCAAGCCAACCCCACCAGCGACGAGGACCCCCAGACACCCCGGGGACGGGAGAGGGGGGAGGAGGAGCAGGCAGGCAGGAGAGGAGAGAGGAGGGGACGCGGGCAGGAAAGGAACCGGGAAGCACCCTCCTGCCCCACACCCCCAGAGCCAGCCAGACCGTCACGAGGAGATAGGGGCAACCACCCCCCCCCCCGGACCCCGGAAAACAGCGAAGGCCCAGAAGCCATAGGGCCCAACAGGAGAGACATCGGACACATCCACCCCCGGGGGGAGTGGCCACAGCCGGGCAGGCCATTCAGAATCGTAGCGCAACACCAGGGACAAGAGGAAAACTAATCCCCTTGTGACAGCACCCAGCCTTTGGATTCCTTGGATCCATCATTCCTTAATGAAGAGATGGTTACTCAACTGCAATATAAGAGAAGAGGAGACAAGTTAGGGATCAGAACAATGGCACAGAGAGAATGAATATTTTCTGGAACAGCTCAAATTTATGAGGGGGGTCGGCATATGCTAACAGACAAGAGCAGACTATGAAGTTATATTGAGAGCTCTAATAAATGGAGACCATTTTTCTGTAAAAGATGTCAATTGGTTCTTTCGGGAAGCAGATATTTTCTCAAGTGAGATATGCTCAAAGAGGAGGTTTAGCCAATGGGTAATGTTGATTGCTCTCTTATCCTTCCAATTAACCAAGATGGACTTCTCAGCGATGGCGAGAGCTACAAGCGTGGGTTGGAGGTGAATGACTGGTACTGTCGCTGTAGTAAAATCGCCAATTAAGCATAAGTTTGGAGATTGTGGGATCCTGCAGTCCAAAATAGAAGAGAGTTTCTGTGTTACTGTTGCCCAGAATTGAAATACAGGAGAACATAGCCACAGTGCATGAAAATAAGTATCAGTAGTTTTTTGAGTGCATTGGGTGCACAAGTCAGACTGTGAGAAACCCATTTTATACATTTTATACTGCGTTACGTGTGCTCTGTGGAGAACCTTAAATTGGATCAGTTGTAGGTTAGTATTTTTGTCATGCTAAATGTTTTTCCACAGATCTGAGTCCAAAAATCATGGTCTAAGGGCATGGATAAATCTTTCTCCCATTTTCGGATTGGTAAATGTATAGAGTCTGTCTTTGAGAGGAAACTATACATTTTTGAGAGGTTTTTCTTATTTTTGGGGAACAATTTGGTGATGTATTTGATAAAGTCAGGTGGCTGTAAATCAGGTGGCTGAGAGGTGGACTGAAGTGTTGGGATTGTCTTTGTAATTGTTTTCTTTACCTGCAGGTATTGGAGAAAATTTCCATTCCTTATTCCAAAGGTTTGGAATAAGTCTGTGTATGTCATAAATATGTTATCTTGGAGGAGGTGATGGAGATGGGTGACCCCTTCTCTGCCCATGTACTGAGATAGAGAGGGGTTTTATTGTTTACAAAGTCTGGGTTGTACCAGATTGGTGAGAGTATACTGGGTTGAAGTGGTGAACCTGTGATTTCAAGGGCTCTCCACCATGCAGACAGTGTGGAGGCGATCAAGGGATTCTTGAAGCAGGAATGATTTTTAAGAACAGAGGTGATAAAGGGTAGATCAGCGAGTTTAATATGGTTGCAGTCTAACTGTTCTAGTTCCATCCAGGAGTTATATTCTTCCTGTGGATGGATCCACTTGATAAGGTATTGTAACTGATTAGCTAGGTAGTAATGCAGAAAATTGGGAGCCTCCAGTCCACCTTCAGACTTATTCTTCTGGAGAGTAGCCAGGCTGATTGTAATAGCTGAATAGCTGAATCTAATGTTTGGAACCATTTTGTTGTGGGTTTAAATGGGATCATGGAGAAGAGATAGTTGATTTGGGGTAATATTTTCATCTTGACGGTAGCTATTCGTCCCAACAGTGAGATAGGAAGGTTATTCCAACGGCTCAGATCACCACACACTTTGTCCACAAGTGGTGTGAAGTTCAAGTGGACAAGATCTGAGAGTTTGGAGGAAATATTTATGCCCAGATATCTAATGTTGCCTGTAGGGAAAGAGTAATGAGTGTTTTGGATTGCAGGATTCCATGAGCTCTCTGTTAATGGCAGTATAATTGATTTTGACCAGTTGATGGAGTAATCTGATAGGCGTGAGAAGGTTGTGATGAGTTTACATACTTCCTTCATTGATGTTTTGGGTTTTTCTAAATAAAGTAAAATGTCATCCAGCGTATAGATTAATTTTGTGTTCAGACTTCAGAGAGCAGATACCTTTGATACTGTTGTTCTGACGTACCGCTGCAGCCAATGGTTCGATAAAAATTGCAAACAGTAAGGGAGAGAGTGGACATCCTTGTCTAGTTCCCCTTTGCAAAGTGAAGCTTTGTGAAGTGATCCCATTAGTCGTGACAGTAGCTTTAGGTGAGTTATACAGAGTTGAAACCCACTGGATGAATGAGTCACGAAACCAAATTTATGAAGTACAGAGAAGAGAAAGGACCTGTTAACTTTGTCAAAGGCTTTTCTGCATCAAGTGATATAACGATCGCTTCTCTGTTGCAGCGCTGCGTCAAATTGATCAGATTTAGAAGCCTTCTAAAGTTGTTAGTGGAGTGTCGGCCTTTAATAAATCCTGTTTGATCGTTGTGAATTATAGCCGGGATAATTTTCTCCAACCTGGAAGCGAGTGCTTTAGATATAATTTTGATGTCAGAGTTGATTAGCGACAGAGGTCGATAGCTAGCAGGCTGCGTAGGGTCTTTATCTGGTTTCAATAATAACTTTATTGCAGCTGTGTTCATGTGAGCGCTTATATAGCCTTTATTTTTAATCTCCATAACTGTTCTGAAAAAAGGGGTGCTAGCATTAGCCAGAAATGTTTGAGAAATTCAGCAGGGAAACCATCGGACCAGGTGCTTTGCCTGCTGACATACTATCTAATGCACATTGTAATTCACTGATAGTCATTGGAGCATCTAAGATGTCTCTGCATTCAGATGTTAGTTCAGGCAGCTTTAGATTGTTGAGAAATGTGTGAATATCGTCTTTGTTGGGGTTAACTGTTGCTGAATATAGCTTGTGGTAATAGCTATAAAACATCTGATTGATTTCTTGAGGAGATTGAGTATATTTGCCAGTAGGATCCTGTATTGCTGTTATAAAAGATTTTTCTCTGTTGCGTTGTACTAAATTCGCAAGAAATTTGCCTGATTTGTTGCTATGCTCGAAATCATTGTATCTCAGTTGTTGTAGTAAAAAATCTGTTTTCTTTGATAAAATGTCGTCGAGGCATAACTTTGCATTGTGTAACTCAGACTGTAATTGTTCGCTTGGATTTAATGCATAATCCTGCGAAAGTTGTTTAATTTTTTCCTCAATATCTGTCTCCATTTGTTGTTCCTTTCTTTTCTTGTATGAAGAGTACGATATTATTTTACCTCTAATTACGGCCTTCCAGGTTTCCCAAAGTAAAGAAGGAGATGAATCTGGAAAGTCATTATTTTCTAGAAAGTCTGCCCACTCTCTCCTTACCATTTGATCAAATTCAGGATCTTTAAGTAGAGATATGTTGAAGCGCCAAGTCTGAGGAGGTTTACGGTAAGTGTCAGTTTGCAGACTGAGGGATATAGGTGCATGGTCACTGATGATGATTGGGTGAATTCTAGTGGTAATTTTGTGTGTGATGGAGTTATTTGAAAGAAAAAGTCAATTCTTGAAAATGACTTGTGTACTGCAGAAAAGAAAGTATATTCCCTTTTTGTTGGGTTTTTGAGTCTCCAGATATCATCTAGTCCAAAATCTTTCATATAGTCCCGTATGGTTGGGACTGATTGTAATTGTTTCGTCTGCATTGGCATGTTCGATCGGTCTACAGAGGGATTTAAGACTATGTTAAAGTCACCTCCAATAATAGTAGTTGAGGTAGCATTTAAGTCTGATAAATGAAAGAAAACTGTATGAAAGAAGGCTGGATCATCACTATTGGGAGCATACAGATTGGCAATTGTGTATTGTTTATCAAAAATCGTTGCTTGAATAATAATGTATCTGCCCTCTGGGTCTGTTATCAAACAGTTTAAGGTAAACGGGACTCTCTTGTGGATTAGAATAGAGACTCCTCTTTGTCTACTATTATAACAAGATGAAAATATAATATTATAATTTGAATCTGTAAGAGATTTCTCTTCTGATTGTAGTAGATGTGTCTCTGAATGTCTGCTTTTAGTTTAGAGACATAGTCCAGGATTTTAATTCTTTTTGTCTGTGAGCGTATGCCATGTACATTCCAGGAAACTAAGTTTAACTTAGACATAAGAAGAGACGATGTTCGGACACTGAGTTAGTGATAGTGTAATGTAAATAGAATGTTGTGGTTTGTGAGCTGTGAATGTCAGGATGGTGGGGTGTAAGGTGTTGCTTAAAGACCATGTAGGTGTTAGGGACAGATGTATACAATGAGTCATGATATGTATCATAAAAAGGCACCATAAAGCCTGTGAAACTAACAACAAACACATTGTGACACAGAGAGTCATGACAAACAGAGAGGGTACACAGGGTGGGAGGGGGGTAGGAGGAGTGAGTGTGAGAGAGGGAGAGGGGTACATGGAGATTTAACACAGAGAGGGGAAGAAAAAAGAATAAAAGAAGGAAGGGGATCCCAAGTGGGGGGTGACATTTGGTGAAGGTAAACATTTGAAACTTGTGAGATGTGATTGCTTTCTCTATATACTTTAAACTAACGAGAGATATATTTAGAAATCTGAGCCATTTGTTTTTGTGGTTACTTATCGTTTTCCTTAGAAGAGCCAGGGGGTGATGGAGGATTCCCTGAACAGCTGGCCATCTATGTAGAGTTTGTCCACCACAAGTGCAGTCCGCTTGCCTCGCTGTCTGTGTTCTTTCAGAATAGGAAACAGGACTTTGCGCCTCTCATTAATTTCCGTGGAAACTGGTCATTCATCCCGAATGGTTTCCCTTTCAGCTCCGTCCTTTGCTCTTGACGAGTTCTTTTTGTTTAAAGTGCTCGAATTTAGCGATGATAGGACGGTGGCGGTCTCCTCTTCGGGGTCCAAGCCGGTGAGCGCGGTGGAAGGTGATGTTATTCACAGTCTCTTTCGGGATTTTAAGAGCCGAAGCCATGAAGTTTTTAATTAGGGACTCTGGGTCATCCGGTGTAGATTCTGGAATCCCTGAGAAGATCAGGTTGTCCCGCATGCTCCTCGTCTGTATGTCAAGGACAGTTTCCTTCAGAGATTTATTCTCTTTTTTAAGGATATTTACCTCTGACGTGACGGCTGTCAGAGGGGAGCGGAGCTCGGTGTTGTCCCTCTGCAGGTCGGATATCTGTTGGTGAGTAAACTCCAGGCTAGCCTTCAGGTCCTTAATCTCATCATGGAGCATCTTAAGTATGTCGAGCTTTTTATTGATCGAATCGAGGACGCTTATCTGGACATCCGTGGTCTCAAGGTCCTGTGTGTCAGTAGAGGAGTCTGTTTTCTTCCTCTTGTTTGGGTTGTCCCGGCGAGTTTCGGTGTTGGAGTCTTCCATGGCGCACCCGAAAGAAATAGTCGTCGATGAAATTTTCAAGATCCTCCACCTTGAGTGAAGCTATGTACAGCGTTGTCGGTCTAACTTAATTGGTCTGCTTAAAGCACGGAATAAGTTGGCATTGACGGTATTTTGCTAAATCTTAGTCTAGCAGCTGGGGGCCGCCATGTTGAATCTCGCAAATCTCACAGACTCTCGCGATCTCACAGCATCTCACAGCATTCAGGGTCCATTTACATTGATATTTACATTGATATTTCCTTCTTAATATATTATTGATTAATAGTGTATTTAGTTTATATATTATTACTAATAGTTTATATATTATTGACTAATAAATTGTCATTTTACTTTTTAATGATTATTTCCCACTTTGATTGTTTTTTGTTTTCATTTCAGTGCAATAACAATATTTAATAACCTGACATTAAATCACATACACTGTATTTGTTATTTTAAAATGTTAGAAATGCATATAGGTCTTCAGCCTATATAAACTTTTATTTTCTCCCCAGCTTTCCTGGTTTACAACCTTCAGTAAACTTCGTAATAAAGTGAGCGTGAGCGTCCTGCTTGCTGCAGTATCATGGGGGGGGATGCATAACTCAACGACGGCAACACAGATAGCTCAAAATACAAGCAAATTCATTTCTTCATTAAAACATCATCATAAATCAATGTAAACCATTAAACAATAATAAATGGCGCTTATACCCGGCATCTGTGATTCTTTATTGATACGATAATTTGATTAGTTTAGGAGTGGCAGTGATTTACAGCTATTTGAGCTGGTGATCAGCTATTAAACAGGTGGCTCACCTGTTCAGACAGAACACGGAGGTGTAACTGCTATTGATCAAATATGAAATAGAATGATCAGATTCGGAACAGCCTCAGGTATGAGGAATTAGACTCCGATTTACAGCACTCTCAGCACACAAGGTAAAGAAATAATAAATATGTCAAAGGTAAATAACAAGGCACCGGCACTGGATTTAGGAGTGACACCTTTTTTCAGGTGTACAGGTGAGACCTCGCCTGTGATTCAACGTTTGTACTTTACTGTAATAAACATTATATTGTTGAAAAGCCCAATTTATCTGCTTTCAGAATCAAGTGAATGCCTTCAATAGCACACACTGATCAGGAGTTACGGTCATCAGAAGAGAGGCTGTGAAATCCTGTCAGTGCCGACAGGTCTGGTGGTAATTAAGAGGGACGTTGAATAAACATTTTAAGTTTGCAAAGATCTGTCATTTTTATTGTCACTGCTTTGATTGTCAATATTGGACATTACAGCCATGTCTTTAAGCCTAAAATGATGTAGTACAATGTAGAATATTTTCCACCCTCCGCATTGTTGCTGCCACTTTTTGAACCATTGCTGGTGCTAGCTTCTGGTAGTTGTACAGTAAAGCGATAAGCATCATTTTGTACCATAACCTTGGCCTACTTACCAGCTATTGGTCTGCTCTGATTGCAATTTGCTTGATTACTATGAAAATAAGAGCATAGTTAATATAGCTGAATTATGATTAACAAATGCTTCATGCAGATATGAAGACCATATCTTTTTTCATGTTTAGTCTTCATGTCAACTTAGCTGTATAAACACAGATACAAAAATCATGTACATATATAATAGGAGGGGCAATTTCCCCTATTTAGATGTTACAGTCAAGGCAAAGACCTAGCAAGTAGGCTAATTAGCAATTAGCTTTACTCGCGATAAGCATACTAACAAACATGAATTTGGTTGTAAGAATGTTGCTATAAGACAGGCAGTACATTACAATAAGACAGACGATGTTGCACTGAAAACATTTCGACCATTTATGACAAATATTCTATCACTTCACAGGCATAAACAGAAGGTAGAATACATAATGCTAGCTTGCTAAATAATGACAAGTTAACGTTACCTACCGTCTCCACGTCTCCAAGGCACAATTCGCCTTCATGCAGAGACAATTTTATCTTTGCATTTATTTGACGCCAGCTATGTATTCTTATCTCAGTCAGCAGCCTTCAGAAATAATACTTAGCTAACATAGGTCACCTTATCTCAGTGAGAACTGTTAGCAACTGTGACTCGATAATATCATCGAACAGAAGGGTACATGTTGCCAACATCTCCTCAACCGACAACAATAAAACTATAAAAAACATGTTCAGTTGAAAAAAAAACCTGTTAAAGATGTTGCCAACATGTGAATGTTAAGGTTACTTACCCGTCTGTGGCGCCACTCTGGAAAATTCCCTCTGCAAGCAGAGGTTCAAGCTTCTTCTACAGTTTAACACACTGTAGAGTTAAAATTTACACTGCATGTCTGGGTAAAAACTGACCTACTTAGACTCTCTGTCTGTTGTTAACTGGACTGGTCACTGGACACTAGACTGATGTGTGTGTGTGTGTGTATACATGCATTATGATTTGAGATACATTAATGTGTAATAATGCACTTATTGATTTTTGACAATACTTCGTTACTTTGCAGTTGCCCGGGTAACCGAATGTTCAAATGATAATAGAAGGTACAGTACAGATCAAAGCAGATTAGAATACAGATCAAAGCAGATTAGAATACAGATCAAAGCAGATTAGAACAGAACGGAACACAACTGAAGTGTTTAACAGAAGACACGCTGCTCATTTCACCTGAGAAAGTGAAGACAAAACTTTTGAGCTAGCTGATCCATCAGTTATCGGCATCAAGTAAGTACACAAATACATAAAGTAAAGCACTCATTAACCAGCTATTATTATTATTATTACCAAAACACATTTCACCAATGGTGTGTTAGCTGTCAATACAACACTGTTCTACAAAATTTCTCAAATTTGAAAGTACCTGCTCCAGTTCATATTGTATCATATATTATATTATTGGAGTATTAATGCTGATACATCAACATGTAAGCTGTATTTGGGGACTGGAGCCTATCCCAGCTGTCTTAGGGCGGAAGGCAGGGTACACCCTGGACAAGTCTCCAGTTCATCACAGGACACATAGAGACAGACAACCACTCACACTCACATTCACACCTACGGCCAATTTAAATTAACCAATTAACCTAATCCCCATGCATGTTTTTGGATGGTGGGAGGAAGTCAGAGTACCCACGCAGACACGGGGAGAACATGCAAACTCCACACAGTAAGGCCCCGGGCGGGGAATCAAACCCAGTACCTTCTTGCTGTGAAATGACAGTGCTAACCACTACACCACCGTGCTGCCCACACTCACTGGTTGTATTGATTCAATATGTTTGCCTTGGGAGACAAATACTCATCATCTAGGAGTCTTATCCTGTAGGAGCTTTAGAGCACCTCTATCTCTATCAATTCAACTGTATGGTTATTTTATAGATTTTAGCCTAACTACGGACTGGACACATCTGGGGCCTTAGCGACAGAATGAACACATCGGAGCCAATCAGATGCCGTCACTGGGGGACAGCTGTGTTATGATTGGTTAAGGGTCTCCATGACCAGGCTTATGATTTCATAAACTACTACTGTTACTACTACTATTTCACAGAACAAGAAAAAACAAGAAGGTAAGTGACTGACATTACACCGGCTTTTAACAAATGGCTAATTACTGTTTTATAACTTTCACCAATGAAATAAGTTAAATGGCCTGATTAATTGTATATTTTGCTTACTTAATGTTTCTATAATACCCAATAATGCCAAAAACTAAAGACCAGTAACCGCTGTTAGCTCTATAACATTGTAGAGTAGGAGTTAGCTTACTTAACATAAGTGAAAATGTAATCTGTTACCCAAATTACTTTAACAGCTTCCCCCAGTCTGATTAAAAATAGCCGAATGTTCATTTTGTTCAAACTTAACCGTTCCTCCAACTGAGAACAGCCATACTGCAATAGCTAGGCTGTACTTCTCACTCTTCATAACCGACAGGGCGATTGGACAAGTCATGTAGCTTAATGGTTTAGCCACTTTACAGGGATTAATTCTGACTTTACTTAACAATACTTACTTAAAAATCAGCTTAGAGAAAGTTAAATGTATTAAAGAGGAATCGATTCAACTGTATGGCCATTTCAGAGGCTTTCACTGAGCAAAAGACAGAACCAATCAGAGGCTTTCATGACAGGCTGAACCAATCAGAGGCTGTCACTACACACTGAACCAATCACAGGCTGTCACTACACACTGAACCAATCAGAGGCTGTCACTAAGGGGACAACTGTGTTGTGATAGGTTACGGGTCTGCTCGACATGGCACTCTGACAAGTCAGGTAGCTTAGCGGTTTAGCCACTTTACAGGGGTTAACGCTGACGTTAATTAACACTACCGGTCTGTTAACGTCAACTAAAATTAACAGCTTGAGCTGCCCGAGTGTCATATAAGCTAATATAAGTTACCATAGTTCACATATGGACGCTTCACGGGGGACGTGACGTCACCTAGCTGCATTAACACAAGCCCAGCAGCCGTATATGCGCTACATTACACTGCACTGTCAACTTCAGACTTAAGTCAGCTTTGAAAACATCCGCGCAGTTAAATAACGATAACGTTAAGAAAATGCATTCGCGCATTATATTAAAACAGTGTACAATCATGTGCACATCTTACCTGCGTGCTTCCTCCTCCACCTTCGTCACTGCTCGCACACCTATTGCCGTTCGTCACTACCTGAGTCCTGTAGTCTTCTCCGGTCGCTAGTGCGCATGCGCAGCTATCGACAAAGATTTAACAGAGACGATGGCTCACTCGTCACCCATTTCACTGGAGAGCTGTAGTCTTCTCCGGTCGCTAGTACGCATTTGCAGCTAACGACAAAGATTGGACAAAAAAAAAGACAGCTCACTCGCCTGCTGTTTCACTTATCAGCTCCAGCAAAACTAATGTGTTTCATTCATCAGACTGTTATTGATTGAAACTTTTTTTTTAAATTAAGTTAGATTCTTCTGAATCCACTGTGATGGCGTGTACAATGCAGCTTTTCTCTGTAACCTGCAATAAACTGGAGCAACACAAGAATGTTTAAATTTAAAACAGTGACATGTTCTACACTGTATGTGATCGAAGGCTGATTGACGTCAATACGCACATTTCATAGATGGCAAATATATCACCAAGCTGGATTCATTAGATGTTGAAACTTGGTTAAAAAAGTCTTCATAATATTCTCAGTTAAAACATTATTTTTTACAGGTGCTCATGATGGAAACAACAAAACTCGTGAGCATCTTAGTTGAATCTCTCGATAGACTCTCATGTTGTGTCAATGTCAGACTATAAACAGAGATAATCTGATATCACCAAGTAATTAACAGTCCTGGACAAATGTACAGCATGAAAGGTGCACAGCACCTCCTACTGTGCTGGAACCGGCAACATCATGAATAATAATAGGATAATGAACTGTTTGTACGAAATAAAGTCCTTCTTATCTCCAGCTGTTCATCTCAATCCTCCAACAGCCCTGTAATACTATAATATATATTTTGTCTCGTTATTTCCAGAATGGCATCAAAGACTCACTCACCCAGCACCCCCACTGCACCCTACACACACCTCCCACCAATTAAGGTTAAGATCTTATGCATGAAAGAGGTGAAAAAAGTCCAGCAGTGGTCGTTTGATAAACACAACTCTGCAAAGGCACTGTCAGTCTGCAGAATTAAATGGGTGGCCCTGAGCAATGGAAGCACTGTACAGAAAATGGTGCTTTTTGAGGACCTGGCTGCCCAGGTGAAAGTTGGCAAAAGTTACCTTATACGTAACTATGGATTAGCAAAATATGGATTTCACAAGTCCATACTATGCCAAAAACACTGCAATCTACAACTGTGCCCCTGTTGAGGTGCCCCCACACTTAGAGGAGCAGGGAAGAAACCTGCTGTACCCTTCCTCCACCATGGTGTCCATCAAGGACATCAAGCCTGGGATGAATGACCTCATATCTTTTACAGGCCATGTGAACGAGGTACATTTGTGTAGGAGAACAGTGCTTTGAATTCAGTTGCTCCACAAAGTCATGCTTGATCACATTTTGCACTTTGTATGACCTTTTCCAAAACTAAACAAGATAACTTCTGGCAACATCATCATGAGTTCAGACATAACAGCTTCTGACACATTCTGCTAAATTCCTATCACATTTCCTCCCTTTTGTTCCTACAGGAACACCTAAGTAAATACAAAGTTTACTGAAAGCATCAAACATCAGATTGAACCTTTTGCATGGTCTTAAGATCAAACATCATTAAGATGTCTGTAACAGAGAAAAAAAGTTGCATTTGTTCTCATCATCATCATCATAAAACAGGATGAAAGAAAAGACTCAGAGTGAGAACATGTTCCCAGGCCTATACAGGCCATCGGGCAGTCGCCTCACCAAGTCATTATAACTTTATGATTCTCAAATGTCCATGCTGTAAAACAAACAGATTCAATGCATCTCAGTTGTTCTCAGAGGTCACACCTATCAATGGTTACACCGCAAATTCAGGCGAAAACCCTTTTCTAGGGAAAAATTCCTGAATGACCCTCTCATAGAGCCCAGAGGAGAAAAACCCCATTCGTGTCAGATGAGGGAAAACACCTCTGTGGTCTCCATGGGAACGATCACCATTCTCGGCTTGCAGTGAACCTGGTTGTAACACAGAATAAACAGACATTAGAATCATCATAAAGGCATTATAATCACATGAATATTTATGAAAATGTTGAAAAGTTGACTGTATGCTGGTGCAGATGTCTTTAGATTTCTTTGTCCGCTGTTCTGGCATCATGGTTTCGTTGGAACAGAGCGTTTACTTTCACTATCTGTTCAGTTGGTGACTTGGCACGTCACATGTAGCAGGGAGCGCTTTTACCTCCTCCTGATATTGTGGATCTCCAGGTGGTGAGTCAGTTGGAGCTGGTACTTTTTGCAGTGGGACATGTAGATTCATGCTGATCTTTCTGCAACCTTCACTGCTGTGTGTGTCGTGAGGAGGATCTGGAAAGGGCCTCGCCAGCGTCTGTGTTTCCATCTTTTCCTTCTGAAGTCTTTCATGACCACGTAGTCTCCTGGTTGGAGCCAATGCAGTGGACCTTCAGCTTGACCAGGGAGTGCAGCAGACATTTGTTGTCTCAGTGATGGCTCCCCGTTATTAACGTCATTGCTCGTCGTCAGATCCTGGTGGTGGGATGGACAACAGTCCCTCCATTTCAGCTGAACACTGGGCCATCTTCTTTTCCAGTTGAAATCAATCTGACCCCTTTTGAGGTACACTGGTTAAACTGGCTGTCTGTATCCTGGATGTCTCATTTCCACCTGCCTCCAGTGTGTCTGCAAAATACAATGATAGCAAAACAACACAACAAGCAACAATAGCAAACACAGATAAAACAATCCATTAAGTGTTATTTTTACTCAAGACTTCCTGCTCTAATTTCAAAATAAAAGCCCTTCAGTGTTTTTGCCTGTTGATAGAACTGTGTTTATTAACATGAGGCCTTTATCTTGACATGCCGTATGTATAAGAATAAATACTCAGTGTACGCTTGACTAGCTTTATGTTTATTCTGAAGGACCAACTGGACTGATATCTGTGTTCAATCTTCAGTCTTTTATAAACTTCACTAACATCCCACCTGTGAGATATTAATGAGTCTATATAGTGACCTTGCTGCTTTCAACACTACAGTTGTATATCATAAACATTTAGCCTAGTTATACTTAAAATATATGGATAGTTCAAAGTCATTACCAAAAATCAATAATAACCATAACGCTAATGTGGCCCTCGATGAAATGGAGTTTGATACTCCTGTTCTAGTGGATATGGAGGCTTTAGCACACTGATTCAGACGGTACCTTGTGTGTCCTCTATCCAGTCGGAGGGTCTCACACCCTTACCTGAATGTTGTCGTCGTCACCCTCTGTTGTCTCTCTTTTCCTGTACCTGTATGGAGAGATGCTACCAGTACAGTTAGTGCACTATAGTATGACACATGATCAAGTTTTGTGAAGTCTAGAGGCGTCCCCCTGAGACCCACTATTGCAGGACCCTCAAACGTGTCCTGTGCAAAGCTTGAACAGTAAAAACCCTATACTATTGTTGGTGGAGGCTCTGATAGACATCAAAGCAATAAGCAAGGCCTCAACTCAGATTAATTTGGAATCTGCGCAGATTTTTGCCAATTTTACTCTTTCAACTTGACCTTGGGACTGCCAAACCTAGGCAGATAGTGATTAATTAAAAAAAAAAATTACAAACTGCACATAATGTGCTGACTAACCAAAAAGAGTCAGTTCACTGTAAGAAATGATTCTGTGGTCGTGTGGATCTGAATTAATGTGTTAGGTAAAATACATTCAATATGATTGTGATTTTGATTTTGAAGCAGATATTTGCTGTGTACATGGATGTGGAGCAACGTGTCTAAAGCACAAAAATGAATTGTTAATAAACTTCTTATTTGAGTATTTCTTAAGTTCTGTACTTTCTGGGCCATAGACTGGATATTCTTAAAAAGGAAAAGAATATTTAGACTAAATTCAGTGCATTGATCACATTCAAATCAATGTGCAGATTAATGTAGATGACTATTACACAATTATATATCACTGACACATAGAATTAATTTATAATAGTAGTATTTCCACATTAGGGAGTTTATCAATTTCAAAATAACTCAATGTTCTTGTTTAGGTTATAATCAATTATGTACTGTTTTCTATTTGAATCTACTCAATGGATAACTATTAAGGGCATCATTAATATTTACTCAATACTGAACCTTGTGAAATCTTAATAAACAATATTGCTTGTCTGTTACCTCATTTTATTGAGTAAATATTGTGTATCTTTTCTTACAGTGTGCATATATTGAGTCTACAATCTGTCCCTGAGCTGCTTTAAGTGCTTCAGTCAATGTTTTCAGTCCTGCTCACTGTGCTGAGGGTGAAGTCTGTAGTCTGTCAGAGGTCACAGTCACATACAGTAGTCATTTCCTGTTTGGTACTCAAATACAGCATATCCTGTCTGTAGTCCATTTTGTGGGTGCCATAAACAACAACCATCAGTAAATACAGTTCTTGTGTCTGGATGATTAAAGGGCTCATTCTGTAAATCAGCTCTCAGTTTAATGTTAGGCTATGTGTTGTCAGTACAGTCAGTGACTGATACATGACTGTGTGTTCTGTTTTTGTGATGGCTTTTGCTTCTACATCATGTTATGTGCATGGTGGTTATCTGTTTTCTACGGTGCCGAATAGTCGAGTGTATCTGTACTGTTGACCTCTGAATGTGAATGAGAACACATCTCTAATCTCAGGTTCAAGTGGGAGACAGAAAAATGTTTTTGCTTGTTATCACAGTATCAAGGTCAGCTATTCACTATAATTAATTAAAACAAACAGCCAGTGATTGAGACTGAAGTAGAGCACATAAAGTCAGAAAAATGTTTACCATTACCATTATAGAATCATATTCAATTTAACATTTCCCCTTTTGACATGGTTTCTTCATATCAATCAACAGAAGTAGGAAATGTAAATCCTGCATTGTGCAGCATCCATCAGGCTGTAACCAACTCTGCAGACCCCCCAAACTGCAAGTGACCACCACCTTTTAGGTGCGGCACAACCAGGTGGGAGACAGTGTGGTGTCTCCCTTTTGGAGACCTAAATCACAGGTGTAAGCAGTTCTTCATTGCATGTTCAGTAGCATCCTGTGTGTGAGCGACTATGTGTAAGCTGGTCTTCATTGCAAGTATCAGCAGCAAGCGATTCTTCATTGCACAGGCATGTGGAAATGATGACAATGCAATAGTGATTGAGTTCATTTAATATAGACAGAAGCTAAATCTTTTATTTATTTATTTATTTATCAGCTCAACTGATAGCATATCAGTGGCCTTAAGTTTGAGCAATCAGAGACATATGTGGTGGCAAATACTAACCTGTGGTTCCTGTTTCTGGCATCTAGTTTTGCTCGCAATTGGGCCTGAAGTTGGGCCATCAAATCTATTAATAGATGTTTATCATTCTCACTAGGCAGAGGGAAAAATGCACAGAGTGTTTGATCACGGGAAAGAGGAGGATGACTAGGTGTGGAGTGTGTTATCTTGTGCTCATGGCTATGTGAATGGAAATGTAGAAAATGTGTAAGTTAACCCTTCTCTCATACCATTAGTTTGCTTAGGGTCTAAGTTATTCTTCCCTTGTATAGAAGTCTGAATTTGACTGATTTCTTATGAGGGTCTAGCATTTAGTTTAAAAGTCTGCGACCGCTTATGCTTCCTTTCTGTTTTTTTTTAAAAATTATTTTCTCTAGGTTGTTCTGTCTCTCCCTCTGTGTCTGTGTTTGTCAGAGTCTGTCTGAGTCTTGTATCAACTTATTAACTTGCTTCAATTTATCCACTTATTTCCTGTTTTTCTTATGGTATTTAGGATTAATGCCTCCTAAATACATACAAAACTACTCCTTCTCACAAATTTTGAACTTGCCTGCTCCTTTAATTGCCATAATTTATGGACTTACTTCGGTTGTACATAAAAAACACTACACATGCACACAATTTCAAGTGTATGGACGCAATGCCCTGTTAGGAGACCTAGTCAGAAAGCTTCTACAGAAAGTCCTGGTGACTATACTGCGGCTGACTACTGGGGGTCCTAACCCAGTTTTACTAACAGTTTTAATACACCTCAAGATATGCACCAAAACCACCCCAAAAGTAATACTCACACTCATTCTTCAGAGTTTTGTTTCACCGGCCTCCTTTTCTTTTAACTCTTGAAGAAAGACCCAGCCCACACAATTTAAACCCAACACGTGTATTTTAATTCTTTTTCTTCTTTTTCTGCACATGATATTCTTAGATGAGGACTTCAACCTCCATTTCTCATTTCTCTTATTCTCTTATTTCTCTTTTACCATTAATATAATGTTTATTGACTCACTTTAGACTAAACATCACCAACACCAGACATCGTTTTAGTTATACTCAATATGCACAATTCTATTGAAAAGCTCTGTGCTTACCTTTTGAGCTTTTCAGGCGCCTGTGATGTCTGGGTAGATGAGGGTAACGTTGTGATACTCCGGACTCCTTTAACCTTTTGAGAAAAACACATTTGATTCATTTTTGTACTCAGAGCAGCTTTACTTTACCCTTCTTAAGTTCCCTTTAAGTTGTAACTGATTTCTGCTAAATGTTCACTCAACATTGAAGATACTGCACACTATCATCCCCATATTTTCTCTTCATGGCCTCCGCAATAGGGCCAGCTGGTGCTTTTTAATTTTATTTAATTTTTTTTTTTTTTTACTTTTTCAGAGCTCTTATCTCAATGGTATAGCTTCCTTTTCCTGAGTCCCTGACTCGGGCTGTCCTTGACAGAAAACAGTGATCTTGTTTTAGGCCTCTGGCTTAAAACTCACACTTTTTACCAATTTTACGCACAAAGTTCACAGGACATTACCTTCTTGACGGAGGAAACAATTTGTACCATGTGACAGTAACGTCACCTCCATCTGGCAAAGATTTTTTGACAAAGTTCCTAGGTGGCAGTGAGTGAACAGGACTCTGTGGTGCAACGGTAGCGCGTCTGACTCCAGATCAGAAGGTTGCGTGTTCAAATCACGTCAGAGTCATTAAGTCTTCTATTATTTTCTCTGAATCAATGAAGTGTCCATTTAATAATGCTGTAAATTTTACAATGTACAAAGATTACTCATACTTAAAAATATTGTAATAAAATAACCGCTGACAATAACTTGTAATTTTATCAGTTAATTGTTAATAATTGATCATTTATTAAAATCTAAAGCTGTGTGGTTAATGCTACAATTACTTATGTAAAGAAACACACAAAATAAAGAAACACCTACTGGATATTCATGTAAAATAGTGCTGATTATTTTTTAAAAATCACAGAATTTTGATAGTTAACTAATAATACACCAGTAGTTTTACAGATCATATTAACGTTGGTTGAATGATCAATGATGTCAGTTGATAACAAGCCAACCAGAGTTTGTCTCTTAGACCAGAGTCTTCATGATGTTGACTGATCTGCAGTCAGCTGACACCATTTAACAAGCCCTGTAGTTAACTTCTGCATTTAGTTTCATCCTCAGGTCTGTGGAGACTTGATCACTGCTAAATAGTAGATTTAGACTGTTAGCCGTTAGCATCCATCTGAATAGTTGCACGAATATGCTTCGCTTGTAGCATGTTTAGCTCATAGATGCTAACTCAAACTGGAAGTACTTAAGTGATATTTTAATTCTGTTTTTCATAAGGTTCATATTAGTTTGATGGCTCCACTGAGCTGTCTGGGAGTTTTTCAAAATAAAATTGCCCATTGAAAAGTGTATTCTAGTTCTTCTCCATGACTGCAGGAGGAAGCAGCTGTGTTGTTCAAATGGTACAGTGAGTGACAACAGAGTCTCTCCTTTAATGTAAATATAAGAAATGTTGGAGTTGGCAGGACTGAACCCAAGACCTCACACATGCAAAGCACACACTCTACCACTGAGCTACAGCCCCCATGATGCCTCAACAAACCACTACGCTACCAACCACTATTGAAATGTAGGCCATACATGACTCTCCTGCTTACTTTCAGACAATGTAAAAGCAGCACTATACTATCACTGGAGGAAAAGGACTGTGATTGCTGGGAATCAAACTCAGATCAACTGCTTGGAAGGCAGCTATGTTCACCACTACCACCATCATGGGTCAAAAAGACAGTTTCACAAAGTCTGCAATTTATCTGTACATTGAGACTAAAAAAGCTCCAAAAACATCCTGCCTCATCCCAGAAGGTTCTGACTGACCACAGACCAGTTGCAGTGACTTCACACATCATCAAGGGCTCCTGCTCCATCTCCTCAGACCCCAGGTTCACCATGCACTCAATCTACTGTTTGAGTACCAGGAGAGGATGGAGGTGAAATGATGCCATCCGACAAAACTGGAAAAAAAATACATCAGAAGCAGGATTGAAAACACATTCCCATTCAGAGCTCAGAAGCCCCACTACAGAAAAAGGACTTCAGTTTTTGCGCAAAGTGCCTTAAACCACTCTGCCATTCTGAAACAACAACTATCAAACAACACTGTTGAATAACTTATTATATTCTGAAATTTTCTAAATCTCGGTTGCCTCAAACAATCAGAGGTCCTTACTAAAGATAGCATTGAAATACAGTAGATGATAGTGTTCAAAAAATTACAATATCCCTGTCATACATATCAGGGATTTTTTAATGATATTAATTATCATGCTGTATTAATCCATGTTAGTGCGCTAATTTCGATAGCCCTATGAACAACATATAGTCTAGTAACAACATAGAGTCTAGAAACCACAACATCCAAAGAAGGAGCAGTTATCTCTATAAAAAGACACTGGCGTGTTATTTATCTTTAAATATTTTATCGTACCATCACTGCTACTTCATTAGCTAGCTAGCTATAGTTGAAACAAATTGTCATATTTTTGTTATGTAAACATTAGAAGACATTCCTCAATATTTGTCCTTCTTCTTCTCCTTGTCTTTTCTCTTTTTCACCCTTGTATTCCTGAAGGCTTGGCTGTTTTCAGCGTGTGGAATTTGTAAAGAAAATATATTTAACAGTGTCTGCTTCAGGATAGCTGTCCATCAACTGTGTTAGCTGTAGCTTCCTCTGCTCCTCACTACTCTCTCTATACGGCTCTGGTCTCCATAGACTGAACTACTGCTGCTATAAAACAGTCATTCCTCTAGAGGGAGTTAAACCCCAGCCACCAGCATGAAAACCAGTGATCCAAACCACTAGACCAGATGGGACTGATGTGTTAGTCCTCTGTCCACCACCATCACTGCAGAGCAGGTTAACAGAGAGCTGAGGAGATCTTGTCCTAACAAGGCAGCCAGACTGGAACAGGATGAGATCCATCTCCTCCAAACTTTGTTTGGTGAAGTATGTTCAAGTCCATCATTAGTAACAATAACTAGCAGGCTCATCATGTGTAGTGTTTAGTGTATGGGCTAATGCTAGCATGCTAACATTTGATTATGAAGTCTCTGTGGCGCAATCGGCCAGCGCGTTCGGCTGTTAACCGAAAGGTTGGTGGTTCGAGCCCACCCAGGGGCGATGGTTTATGCGTTTAATTAACCAGCTAATCTGAAATCAGTAACCTGGTTTTGTGATCAGTAATATTCACTAAATTATGCCGTGTTCACACTACAAGACTGTTGTAGTTGTTGACTTGCCATGGTGTTCTATGGAGAGAATTTTGTTTCCTTATTTTTCAATCAAATAAAATAAATTTGAACCCAAAAAGAGATTTGAGAGCAAAAGAGAATAAGTGACAAACAAAAAATATTTTTTGAGATCAAAACAGAACAGGTTGCAATTTTAAAAAAATATTTTTTGAGAGCATATTTCTTCAACTGAAATCAAAACTCATGTTTGTGAGTAAAAACATACAGTCATTTTGCTTATAAATCAGTGCTCTTTGCTTACAAGTTGAAAAGTTTTACTTGTGAATTCCACTGCACTCAGTGGGCGGGGCCTACGCTGGTGGATGACAGAAGAGTTTCTATTGGTTGGTGTGACCTGGCTCTGGTGTAACCTACGCCTTCCACTTTACACCCACTTCTCTCTTGTGCTGCTGTGCTGCCGGGAGGTAAGTTGATGGTCTGCTGCTCTTCTAAGTTGAAACGTTTCCCATAAGTAATGAATTGTACTACATAGGGTAGGCTACAGCCTGCCGTACAACAACAACAACAACAACTACAAGTAATGAATTAATGCACATTGTCTCTCTCCACTTGCTGGTCACAGCCTGAGCAGAATAGGGCTTGGGCGCCGCTTTGCATTCAGGGACGTGGCCTCACGAGTGTAAACAAACAGCCAGTCGGACGAGGAGAAGATGCAGAGTTGAGAAAGAAAAGAAAGAAAGAAAAAAGATGTTAAAATCCAGAAAAGGATGTGGTTAAATAGGGAAGCCAGGGATCACTATATGGACAAAACCAGCACTATAAACAGACGTCTTCGGCTTGTTTGTGGTGTGAGCTGCAGATCACACCACAAACAGTGGGAACTGTAATCCGGACAAAGGTGCAACCACTGCAGCAGGTGACTCCTGGTTTTGTGATGCGTGTCTGTAGTAACGCAGCTGTCCAAAAACACATATTGTATAGACATATATACTTTATAGAAAACTATTTATGTATAACATGGAAAGAAATTTTAAGAAACATATATGTATTGTCATTACAGAAGAAATTGCACTACTCCATTTTTATTTGTATCCACGCAGCTGTCCAAAGACATATATTGTATATCATACATATATATTGTACAGATATCTATTTATTTATAGCATATAAAGAAATGATAAGAAACACATATTTATTGTTATTATTATTATTTGTATTCCTTGTTACATTGTTGTTTACTATATTATAGAGTTTGTTTACCACTATTTTACATATTACATTTTCACTACATCAATTTTCTATATGTCCAGATACCTATTTATTCAGCACTGAAATAATTTATAAAAAATGTGTATTTATTATTGTTATATAAGAAATTGCACTCCATGTTCTGTGTCCATGTTTTTATTTGTAACCTTTTACCTTGATGCTCTGTTCTGTGTTCTCAGGTTGCACTACTTGCAAATAAACACTGAAAAACATCTGATTGTGTGACACTTCTTGTTTTTGCATATCATACTGTTATTGCTTCTTGTTTATAAGACACATGCATTTAAGTATGTTTATTGTGAAGATCGTGGGTATGGATGCTACAGACACTTCTGGCTGCATTTGATACACATTTATTTCACACTCAGCTCATGTTTGTCAGAGCACAACATACATACACAATCTTATCGAGGAATGTCATGTCTTCATCCTTGCATGGCAACACCATGTGAATCAGTATTTTATCTGGCAAAATAGTGTACTTGTTGAGGATGGTTCCGATCAACCTTTCATTCTGTCATCGGTCTCTGGTCAGCTCCTTCCTCTACTGGTGCTGCTGTCTCCACTGCGGATCAGATAAGGACATTTTGCAGCTGCAACAGCAACAAAAACTCCTGAAAAACGCAGACATGTCAAACTTTAGGATGTGTTAGGGGACTAATTCATCTGTCTAACCATCATAACGATGACACCTGAAACTGTAAACACAGCTGAGTGAATTTACTTAAGGAAACAGCAAGATTTTCCTAATTTAGGTTTCAATATGATGCTGGAGTTTACATGGTAGCATCCTGTTGTTAGCTAGCAGCTCTTTGCTAATAACACACTGTGGCAGTGGAGCATCATCAGGACCAATACATGAAAAGACAAACTTTAAATAATCAGACTCATACTTCCTCTGTTTTCTGCTCTCCCCACACTCTGTGTCCTCTCTCACTTTCACTTGCGGTCCTAAAAATCAATACATGTTGTACCGTGTTTGATTCCCGTCTCGGGGCTTTTCTGTGCGGAGTTTTTCCCCATGTCTGCGTGGGTACTCCGGCTTCCTTCCACCATCCAAAAACATGCATGGGGATTAGGTTAATTGGCTAATTTAAATTGCCCATAGGTGTGAACGTGAGTGCAAGTGGTTGTATGTCTCTGTGTGTGCTGTGAAGAACTGGAATTATTTGTGCTGAAAAATATTGTTTTTCAGTTAAAATAACAACCATAGTTTCTATAAACAGAGTGTTACCTCACCCATTGGTCTCCATCTTGGATTATTAAGCGCTGTCATGTTTGTATTTTTGAGACCATATTAGGACTGAGAGGGTGGAGCCTCATGTCCTGGTCTTATTGAAGATCACTGGTACTCAACTATAAGAAGAAGTAGAGGATCATGATCATGTGACATATAAACAGGTACATACATAGATGAAATTCAACCTGTGCATTTTACCCATCCCATAAAGGAGCAGTTGGCTGCCCACTATAAGGCGCCTGGGAAGCAACTTCAGGGTTAAATGTCTTGCTCAAAGACACAGCAACTTGTCGTGGAGCGGGATAGTTGAGAGGCAACCACTCTACTCACTGAGCTACAGCCACCCCTGATAGGACCTGGATGAAGCTGCTAACAAAGTTAGCTTCCTCAGTAAACTTCAGAGAAGCTGCTCCATAACTTTGATGAAAGTAACTCTTGCATTTTAATACAGCTTCTCTAAATCTTTGTTAGGTAATTTAGTGAATATTACTGACTTTACCTCCTGATCATACAAACCAGGTTACTCACTTAGATTACTTTAGCTGGTTAATTAAACACATAAACCAATGTTTCTGGGTGGGCTCAAACCACCAACCTTCAGGTAATAGTCAAACACACTGGCCGATTGCACCACAGAGACTTCAGAGCATGTGTTAACATGCTAGCATTAGCCCATACACTGAACACTACACCTGACGAGCCTGATAGTTATTGTTACTAATGATGGACTTAAACATACTTCAGATAATAAACACAGTTTCCTGTCTTCATTCAGTATATATAGTCCACATCTGAGCTGACCTCACCTGGTCCACACACCTCTCATCAAGTGGAGAAGACCCAACAGAGACTTTACTTCCTCAGGAAGCTAAAAAAAAGCTCTCCTCCCTCAAAACCTGCTGATGAACTGTTTGGGATGTGAACAGAGTGAACAGGACAGAGGAGAGAACAGTTCTCCATCTGAGGAGATGGAGCTCATCCTGTTCCAGTCTGGCTGCCTTGTCAGGACAAGGTCTCCTCAGCTCTCTGCTAACCTGCTCTACAGTGATGGTGGTGGGCAGAGAACTTGCACATCTTTTCCATATGGTCTAGCACTTAGGGTCTCTTGTTTTCACCCAGGTGGCCTGGGTTCAACACCTGGTATGAGAATGACTGTTTTATGGCAGCAGTAGCTCAGTCTATTAAGACTTTATTATGCTGCGCTCTACTGTCAAAACTCAGATGCAGCCATCGAAAGTCCTTTTCCTCCAGTGATAATATTCTGTTGCTTGGTTTTGTTGTGGGCGGTGGCTAGCACTGTCGCCTCACAGCAAGAAGGTACCGGGTTCGAATCCCGGCCCGGGGCCTTTCTGTGTGGAGTTTGCATGTTCTCCCTGTGTCTGTGTGGGTTCTCTCCAGGTACTCTGGCTTCCTCCCACCATCCAAAAACATGCATGGGGATTAGGTTAATTGGCTAATTTAAATTGACCGTAGGTGTGAATGTGAGTGTGAGTGGTTGTCTGTCTCTATGTGTCCTGTGATGAACTGGAGACTTGTCCAGGGCGTACCCTGCCCTCTGCTCTATGACAGCTGGGATAGGATCCAGCCCCCCTGCGATAATGGATGGATGGACGTTTTTTTTGTCACAAAGTAATATATATATTCATATCTTTCTCAGGATTTTGCTCACATTTCTTTCTTCCTTTGGGTGAATTCACTTCATATACACATTTCTTTCTTGTTTACTTACGACCTCCAAACTCTTGATGAAAAACATGTCTTTGTTTGTGTTTAGCCATTCTGGAATTACCCCAGTACCCCAGCCTAGGGTTTGAACCCCACATCCACAGTGTTTCTTTGTTTCTGTGGTGTATAACACCTAACACATGAAAGGTCTGTGGGTATTTCTAGCTGGCGAGGTGACAGATTCTCCTCTGTGCAGTGCTGAGGTGTCCTTGAGCAAAGTACCAAATCTCCAGCTCCTCTGGGGGTTTCTGTATGGCAGCCCTCTTGCTCTGACATGTCTCCATTCATTTTTTGAACATGTAAAGGTTGTATAAGTTGGAAGTAAAGTAAGTAAGAAAGTAAACAAATGACAAGAGTGAAAAAAAAGCTGAGAGAACTCTGACACCACTGTCTTCATCATAGTTCATCTTCTTGCACCACTTGAGAAAGGAACTTAATTCTTCATAAACTAACATGAGTCAAAACCAAGAAACAAAACTGAGCAGACCCTCTCAAAAGGTACAATGTTTTATTGAATCAGGATTCTCTGTGGAATCTCATCATTCTGAGTGATGTCACTGTAAAACCACAGAATATTCTGACGACCTCATGCTGATCATATGCTAATATAATAGAATACATTCTATGATGTCATTCTTCTCTGTGAGGGGAGAGTGTTCTACTCCTGAACATCTGCTGTGGAGCAGGAGGTCATAGGTTCAATCCCCACCTGTGGCAAGGATGGAGGAAAGTGTCAGGTCAGGTAAGGTAAATATTAACAGTGACATGAAGACAGCACAAGATATGGCTCAATAAAACAGTAAATAGTGAAAATGCTGATTATGTAAACATCAGTAACATGTTTAAAGAAGGTTCAAAAGAAGATGTTTTGTTATAATTCTGCTAATTCAAATGAGTTCTGTTATTAACCTAAATAAATGCTAACATGTTTATGTTCATTTTTTACTATTTGGCTCATTTGAGCTCTGATTGTGACCTTTGACCCCTCACAGTGTGCCAGCAGCAGCATCAACACTTATCATATTAATGTGTTCATATATTTTGACTCAAATATTGATATCAAAACCTCCTAGTGGATGTAGCTCAGTGGTCGAGTGCCTGGTTTGCATGTGTGACACTCTGGGATCAATACCCAGCCATGAAAAACAGAGTGGATCTTAATCTGAGTGATCCTGAAACAATGAAATGGAGTGAAAATGAAATGAGCTTTGTAGACGTCACATCCCTTTTCCTCCACTGATAGTTTACTTTTATTTATCTTCCTGAGGAAGTAAAGTCTCTGTTGGGTCTTCCTCACTTGGTGAGAGGTGTGTGGACCAGGTGAGGTCAGCTCAGATGTGGACTATATATACTGAATGAAGACACTTCACTCTGAAGTTGCTCCTGGGCGCCTTACTGTAGACAGCTAACTGCTCCTTTACAGGATGGGTAAAATGCACAGGTTGAATTTCTTCTATGTTTGTACCTGAATATATGTAACATCATGATCTGATCTTCAGTTAGACCAGGACATGAGGCTCCACCCTCTCAGTCCAAATATGGTCTCAAACTTACAAACATGACGGCGACTAATAATCCAAGATGGAGACCAATGGGTGAGGTTACACTATTTATAAACTATGGTAATATTTTACAGCATAAATAATTCCAGTTCATCGCAGGGCACATAGAGACAGACTGTCACTCACACTCACATTCACACCTATGGGTAATTTAGGAAGCCGGAGTACCTGGAGAGAACCCACACAGACACGAGGAGAACATGCAAACTCCACACAGAAAGGAATCAAACCCTGTACAACATGTATTGATTTTTAGTGGCTCATGTGAAAGTGAGAGAGGACACAGAGTGTGGGGAGAGAAGAAAACAGAGGAAGTATGAGTCTGATTATTTAAAGTTTGTCTTTTCATGTATTGGTCCTGATGATGCTCCACTGCCACAGTGTGTTATTAGCAAAGAGCTGCTAGCTAACGACAGGATGCTACCATGTAAACTCCAGCATCATACTGAAACCATGGATCTCAAGTGTCACCATTCAGAGTGTGACACACATTTTAACCCTTTCACTCTCTCACCTGCCACACCTGCTATTTCTCACACATTACACCACTATATGAGCAGTGGGACGTGTAGCAAGACACTGCTGTATCTGGTTAAGGTACAGTGATCATTTTAAGTGTAGACCAGCGTTAATGTGGGATAACGTTGGATAAGTGAACATGTTTTTTACAAATCTGTTGAAAAGTTAAATTGTGTTTTCTCAAATGTATTTTTAATATGTTTGTGTTCAAAAATATCTTCAAAAACACTAAGTGTGTTAAAATGTTAATGTTAAAATATGTTGAAGAACATACAAACATGTTTAAGATGTTTTAAAAAAGGGGTGGGGCACAGGTGCTTTTGAGTTCTCTTAGGGGAGGCTCACTATCCCACACTTTGAAAACCTCTGATTTAGATAATACTACTATCTTCTATGGTGACACATGGAAACAGATGATTGGTTGAACTCTTTAAAAACAGGTAAGTCATGTGAGCCTCTTGGACCATGTGCAGAATGTGGTCATGTTGGGGCCTCATGTCTCTCCTCTGTATTCATGTTGTTTCTTACCTACAGTGCCATGGCCATACCCATAATGCCTTACCTAAAACTTTGGTCATGTGACCTGTTACTCTCTTAATCTCATATAAACCCTTACATGAAAAGCATTATATTGTACCCATATATAATATACACAAAGTATATAACATACTCAAAACATCGTATTCTGTACTTGTGGGTTGAATCCCGTCCTTTACACAGACAAGTTTACATGGTTCAGTCCATGGACTGATCATCCAGGGCTTTGAATCCCTTCCTCAATGGAGACAGTCTGTCCTTATCATTATATGTCAAAACATAATGTTACAGGTCCCAAATCTAAAACCATGTATACAGTTTATAATATGAACAAATCTCTTCTCTGGCTCCAGGTGACTCTGTAAAACAGTATGAAGGAACAGAGACGTGACGTGAGTTTCTCTTCAGCTTCCTGAATAAAATGCTTTATTAAACACATTTCCTCACAATGATTTATTATTTATTTGCATTTCTATGCTATATCACAAATGTCTATTTGACATGAATGTAGGCTTTTCTTACCATATAATCCATACTGTCAATACACACATTCACAATACATACAAATGTCTTTTGGCATCACTTTTCCTAGACGCTTAAAGCTTTACCAGTTAGCATTTATTGTTTTAGAAAACCTCTCTTAATCAAACCCTACTGGTTAACATTTAATAGCCACTGGAGAAACAACATAGATCACCCAAACAAATGTGTGTGTCTCTCTATCATACACCAACTGTACATTAAAATACATCCAACGACTTCACTCAAATAAGGTGGCTTTTCCACATAACACCTAACAGAATACTATAGTGGCATAGTGGAAATACTGTACCGTAGCTAACCTAACTAACACATGTAAGAACGGAGCCCAATGCTAGTGATGTACCAACCGCTAGCTTGGTAGCATTACCGCCATAGCTGTAACTCAGAACACTGTATTTATTCAACTGGCCTGATGGTTTTCTACATTACTGCCTCAGTTCTGTTCTCAAACCAAACATGTTTCGTTCACATATGAAATACAGTCACTTAAAATGGTGTTGTGCTTCACAAACCTGTAAAACAGTATGAAGGAACAGAGACGGAGACGTGACGTGAGTTTCTCTTCAGCTTCCTGAATACAATGAGAGCAAGAGCGCCTGCCTCCCCTGTATTCCTGCACCACTGAAGCTATGCCACTGTCTCATACTGCCCCCTACTGTTATGGAAACACATAGCAACTTCACATTCCCACAATAATACCTGTGACTGTGTTCTAAATAGATAATCCACAGCTGAAAATTAAATCAATAAGAAAAAAAAAAAACAATACCCCAGATGTGACCTCACTAGTGGGCGTCACAATAACATGCTTCATTATTACTGGAACAGTCAGCTCAGCTCCTCCAGACTATTTCAAACAAACTATTTCAAATTTCAAAAAGTTTACATGTGAAAACCAGACGTGGTTACAAAAAAGGTTTCCAACTCTTTGCATGAAAGGGATCTGAACAATGGGACTATCGCTTCATAGCAGCCAAGAGAGAAATTAAACTGTTGTGGAGAATGTGGGCATCAATCCCGCTACCTCTCGCATGCTAAGCAAGCACTCTACCATTTGAGCTAATTCCCCTGTATGGAGTGCTGCCATGTAGCTCCACCTAGATCATCTCATCCCATACTTTTCCAGACTCTTGAAGGTCTCCTGGATCAGACGTCTACTGTAATTCATCAGATACAGTAGACGAGGTGGCTGAGATCAATTATGCTCTCTAAGTTCAAATCACATCCTTGTTCCAGAAAAGCTTACTTTACTCTGCCAAGTTGCCGTGTTGGAGGTGATGAGCTGCCAAACATTGTGCTCCACACAAGTTTAAATGGTTGACTCCATGCACTGCTAATCTGTTGTCCTGCTGGACTGCTAATTCAAGGTTCAAGAGTCTTTATTGTCATTATGCACGCAGAACAAAATTTTGGAGAGTATCTCAGCTTAAAGGCACACATGAATAAAGAAATAAAAATAAAGATATTGAAAGACATGAATAGAAAATATTAAACCATATATCCCATATTTTCCTGGATTCTCTGAGGAATCTGCACATTCTGAGTGATGTCACTGATGACCTCATACCAATCCATATGCTAATATAACAAAACACATTATATTATGTCATTCTTTTCTATGCTAATGAATTTTTCCACTCTTATAATAGCTAAGTTATATGATGTCATTCTTTTCTGTGAGGAGAGAGAAGGAAGGAGTGTTCAAGGTCACAGGTTCAATCCCCACCTGTGGAAGGATGGAGACAAGTAAGGTAATGTAAAAGTAAACTG